>CM024586.1:36791313-36956925 GCA_014182565.1 Eucalyptus marginata | reverse complement strand
CCTTCTTCACGGGCAAGTGGTGAGTACCAGCCTAGTCACATCAGACCCCACGCCTGGTCCACCCACGTAACGTGGCCTCAAGAATGCGAGCACTTTTACCTTCGTCGATGGAGATTTTCCGTCGACAATGTGCACAGTACATCAAACGTCCTTCACCTTTGATGATGGAGTCACGACGAGCACAGTACTAGGGACTAAAGATAGTACTCCGTTCATCATTGCTCGCTACTCCCCCTGAGTCTCTCGGCCTCTTTTCAATTGTCGGTTCTGATCTGCGGTTACAAAAGAAGGTGCCCATCGATTGACTCGCGACGGCCAGATACACCGTCCTCGGACCGGCTTTCCGCCCCCGACAATCCTCGGATACCCGCGTTCCATCAACCCAGAAAATCGCTCGATCCTTGACATCACGCGCTTCCCTGCACGCACGATAGACAAAACTGGCAACATAATCAGAAAGCCCAATACGGTGTCCGATTTCGATTCCTCATCCCACGGCGGACTTTTTGAGATTCACGCCACGCCTTCCGTAACCGGGCCGAAGCAAAGACGAATATATTCTCTCCAGCTTTTATTTTATACAATTTTTCTAGTCATACGGAGCATCCGCATCAAGCGATGCAACCAACTGGCAACGACCAATGATGGGGACGTCGAAGACCTGGCCCCCGACGACGGGACGAGCGTACCTTCGCGATTTCCTATTGGTACCGAAATCTGCCCGCCTGTAAAAAAGGCCTCGGGCCATCGCGTGGGTGCGCGTGACGACACCCCGACTTGCGGTCTCAAACTTCCCTTCCCCACCCGAAGCCCGTCAGACAAGTACATAGCACCGCGCTGCGCAGCGCAATAAAAATCCTCCGCCGCGACAAGAAGCCGCAAAACGACACTCCAGCGCTTCGCAAACGACAATGAACCCCCACACGCCACCCCAACCCCACCCAGGTCGCCCGACCAATGAAAGCGAGATCGCATATAATGCGGTCAGCTAACCCGCACCCGTCTCCGGCCCCACCCTCCGCCAAGATCCGACGGTCCTCCTTTCTCCCACGGTCTCCGCTGCCGCAGCAGCTGCTTTCCAGCTCCATAATCGCGGTGGTCTTCCCTCGGAAGAGGGGTAGCTCCTGCTTTCCTCCTCCGCCACCGTCTGGTCATTTCCCCGAAAAGCGATTCCGGTTAATGGCCGTGTTGCCCTCCCGCTCACGGCACGAAGCTCATGAACCCCGGAAAGGGAAACGAAGCCCTCCTCAGTCAATGGCGTCAGTCAATGGCGGAGAGCTCCGCGCTTGACGGGTACGTTGGAGCGAGATTAGCGTTTCGAGCGATTTGATCCGTCCGAATCTGATATCCATCTCCGTACGTCTTTGAAAACGCACGTCGAATGCTGTACGACAAAGTCACGATTTCGTCCGACGGAGCTCCGATTAAAACTGAAAGGATTCGCCAAAGCCGTTTGGGTAAGAAACGTCAATCGGGATAATGATTTCGGTTTGCCGGGTCCGAGGAACCTCGGCCCGTTTTCTGATGGATGAGAAGACCTCGATCGAGAATCGATGCGTTAATGACGGATAAGATCCGAGGGCGAGGAAGGCTGGCTTTTCCACTAACGAGCCGAAGCGAAGCGAACCACGTTAGCGGTCGGCGGATTCGTAGAAACCCATAAAAGCTCGTTCAAAAGGAGAGGAGAAAAGGGTTAAATTGAAGGTCAATCGGAGATAACGCGGGTTCCACGGCACTTTAAACACACGCTAAAGCCATGGATTTCAGAGGGTGTCTCGATGCTCTTTAGCATCCACCACTGTCGTGTTCCACGTGAAAGTTAGAAATGGAGTTCGCAGTCGGTCAAGAATCGCTTGGAAAAAGTAGGACACTAATGTCATAGAAATATCATTCAATACCAAACAGAAAAGCCACCTCAAGAGTCAAGACCACAGAAAAAGAGCCAAAAGCCAAAAAAAAAAACCAAAATTTGGGGTTAAAAGTGGGAAACCCCTCGAAGAAGTTACTAAGAAAGACCAAAAAGAAAAAAGAAAAAATGTGGCGCCATCCGCTGATCAGAAATTTCTTCATTTTACCTAAAACGAATATTCTGTAATAAATCCCTCCGCAGTTACTCAGAAAACAGCGCGAAAACTTGGAGCTCGCGCCTTCCTCCTCCGTCTCCTCTGCTCAGTCCTCGAACCCCGTCTTTTCCCAAATTGCGTTCCGGACCCTGCTCAGATCCCTCCCCTTCAGGGTCCTCCCGATCCCCTCGTGCACCGACGACGCGATCCTCGTCCTCGCCATCTGCCTCGCCAGGAACTCGTGCGGCGGCACCCGGCCCCCGTCCCCTCCCCCGCACGCGTCCTCGTCGTCGTCGGAGTAGCACGTGTCCCCGGGCTGTCCCGCCCGCGGTTCTCCCGGTACTCCCCAGGATCTTCGACCAGTCCGGGATGTTGACCGGCAGCGACGACGGCGTCGAGCCGCGCCGGTCGCCGCCGTCCCCGCCTGGCGGCCGCGGGACGACGCGGACGACTTCTTGGCGGAGGCGCGGGAGGAGAGTCGGAGGAGGCCCAGGTGGGCTGCGCACCTCCGGCGGGGAGCTGTAGATGACGTCGGACTCGTCGAGCTCGAATGCGCCGGAGTCGTGGGCGGCGGCGGCGGAGGCGGCCGGCTCGTTGGAGAAGAACCGGTAGTTCGCCCGGTTGGCGAAGTAGCTCTTGCTCGCGGCCATCGGACCGGTCTCGAGATCTCTCGGTGGCGCCCTGTAAAATTTCCACTCTCTTCTTTCTCTCTCTGCGTCTCGATACGATTTGATTTCGGGCGAGAGATGGATGAGAAAGAGACGAGCCCGTGGTTTTTTGGGTTTGAAAAAGGAGGTGGGCGTGCTTTAATAAAGGGTTGGGTTCGGGGGCGGGGGGGGGAAGTTAGAGAGAGAGTGTGCGTTTGTGTGTGTGTGGATAAGGGAGGTTCCCCTTTCTCTCTCTCTCTTCCCGCGCCCGAAAATTGCCGAATTACCCCCGCCTGGGCCCGTGCGGTCGCGCCACGTCGGATCCCCGGAGACCCGCGGTCTCGTTGGGCCGGGCCCCGCCCCGAGACCCGAGAAAACGGAAGGGGTGACCGCGGTGCGCTGGAGTGGAGCCCCGGCGCGGGGGGGGACCCGTTTGTCCCGAGCTAATTATTGATATTATAATACGGATGATTACGAATATTAGGCGAGAAGTTGCGTTAAAAAACGTAGGCGTAAATGATTGCGTTATAATAAAATTATCTTCGCTGCGTGAAGCTCTGCAAACTTGTACCCTAGTTATCTCCGTCGTCGTCCATTTAGCTAGTCATGCTTTTGACAATTAATCATTATACAAATCGAACATGACAAACGCGGCTCAAACTGAAAAGGAAAAAAATTATAATGGCACGCGTCTTCCTTGCGGACGAAGATTGAATTTGGATCGTCGCCGCAGTCGTGACAGAGAGCCACGGAGCACGATATCTTTTATTCGGGATAACCTCGAAATGACGTATATTTGCTCCGTCGATGAATATTTTTAATTCGATATGTGACCAGAGCGATTTAGACATCGAGATTCGTACTCCAGCGACACATCATAATACTTGTACTCGCGAGGAAAAAGGAAACCACGTTGCGATCACACGGTTTTCGTCGATAGTCGCGAAATGAGACAAAGCTAGTGGGAATCCCTCGTAACCGGACAGATGGCTCGCTCGTGAATAAACAAAAACCTGCCGGGAAAAAAAAAAAAGATACTTGGAGCCGAAGCGAATGAATCGTCGTTCTTTCTTATGGAAAGAGAGAAGGGCTGCGAACGAGAGGCTCCATGGACTCGTTTAATGGGCATCGAGTCAGTTTTCCAGAGCGGGGTTAGGCGCTATTTAATAATCTGAACCCCGATTAAATTAAATTGTTCAAGAGCGGTTCACCAGAACGAGGAAGTTTCCGTGGGAGTTTTGACTGGTGCACCGCATTCATCTACCCAATCACTCCGGCTTGAGCTTGATGCCCTTTTTGAAGTCATTGAGATGATGCCCTTGACTTTTTTTTTCTTTTTTTCTCTTTTAAAATATTTGGGCTTAATTCTGAATCGTTTAAATAACTATGTTCATAACCATGTGCGATCTAATTCTTATTTCCTTTCTCTTGAACTAAAAAATCAAGTGTGAACAAACGAGGTTGACAATAGACAAAAGACAAAAATGACCAACATTATAAGATTGTATAGTCTGAGTTGGGTAGGTCCAAAGACTTAACTTCGAACTGTTAGTCCTCAATTTTTTAGACTAAGACCGATTTATTGAGTTTGGGATCAAGACCAACCGACCCTATTGTCCGTCTGGGTTCTAAGGTCAACCCAAGATCAATCAACAATGTAAAGAATTAACCAAGCTTGCAAACACCAGTACATATTCAATATAAATTTAAGATAATGTAACAATAGAATTTCATAGAGCCCAACTAGCATTCTTTCATGAATATTTATCTCGGAAAGGAAAGAAAAAGTAAAGTGAAAAACATAAAAGGCCAAAAGCTACATGAGCTTAAACCATGCACCTTCATCCGATACTCAACATGACTATTTTACAATTTAGAGAGAATTTCAAAGCAAAACTCTAAAAACCATTGTAAGCAAGAAAGTTTGAGAAATATAATTATCTACACATTACTTTTTTCTTTCAATCAGAGAAGCAAGCACCCCTACCAAGTATCATCTGAATCAATAGAAGAAATCTACTATTACTATGGAAATACCGCTTTCTCAAATATAGAATTCTACACTAGATCCACACTACTAACACTCGGGGAAAGATTATGGAAATCATACTTAAAAAAATAAGCACCAAGTTCCAACATTCATGAATGATACCAATAACTTGACATGGTGTTGATTGACTTTTTACAGCCTATGATTTTCAAAGTAATGTGTGAGCCGCGAGTGTCAAAATGTGAGCCGGGGAGCAAGTGGCGAGCGAGGTGAGGGGCGAGCAGGGTGAGCATGAAGCGTTGCTCATGAAGAGGGTTTCTAATTTCTAATTAGGGTTTTGTTCTTTCTAATTTACTTGACAAAGATAAAAAAGAAAGAAAGGAGAGGATAGAACAGAATGCTGGAGGAGGATGGCTCATTAATGTCATTAAAGTTAAGTTAGGGTTAGACTTTAGAATAGATAAAAGAATATTTTATATAACGTATTAAATATATAATATATCTAACATATATAATATATAACATCTATAGGGATAGTTCGGTTTGGACCAACTCATAAGACTAGGACCAATCCGCATAGTATAGGATCCAGAGGTCCTAGGACTAAGGACTGACTTAGTCCCTTTAGGAACCGGACCAAGCCCGACAAAGTTTGATTGGTCCAGGGTTAGTCCAAAGTCAACCCTGGACTGATGCTCACCCCTAGTGCACCACATTCATCTACCCAATCACTCTGGCTCGAGCCTTGATGCCCTTTTGAAGTCCTTGAGGTGATGCCCTAGAGTTTCTTTTTTTCTTTTTCTTTTCTTTTGCGAATTCTTAATCATTTAATTAACCACGTTCATGACCATATGCAATGTAATTCTTATTTCCTTTCTCTTGAACTATATAAACATTCAAGTGTAGACAAACAAGGTTGACAAAAGACAAAAGACAAAAACGACTGACATTATGAAATTGGCTTAGTGGTTGAGACGGCCAACATCTTCTTCTAACTCCATATCACGAGTGTCTTTAGATGAAGGAGCTATTCGTGGCGGAGAAATAAAATTTATTGAAGATTTCAACAAAATCAACTGAAAAATGGGGAATTCCTAAAGCTCAACTCAACCAAATTTATTGGCAATCAAAATGCAAATTCTTCTCTTAATCGGATTACGTAATCCAAACAGAAGAAATGGATGTCCCTCTTTCAATCCTCTTAGTTTTAAGAGATCCACGCCTACTGAATTATGAGGAATCTATCGTTGGAACTAATGGATCGATCCATTTTATTAATATCCCAATTCTCCGAGCATTAACTCTTCAGCTTAAAACACATTATTACAAAATAACCCATGGATCCATTCCTTTAGCGATTGTTCACAAAATCCATTACAAAGCTTGGCTCTTTACTCTCGGCAGCAAAGCTTTTTAGACATGATCCAAAAGGATAAACTCTTCTCCTTCGAAAGATATTCCTAGAGCCAACACAGTTATTTCTAGGTCATCAATTGGAGCTAAGTGATTCTCCCATATCAATGGGAATTAAAAACCGTTGATCCCCAACAAAATTTTCAAAGTGAAGATCCCGCAATTATCACCCAATATGCAACCAGTTTCCTAGAAAATCATTTGACCTCAAATCATCAGATGATCTCCATCCTCACATTCCTCCTATCTAGGAATTTTACTTCACATAACAACCCATAAATCATCGCTAGTATTAGTGGTCTTGATAACAGATTTAGATTTTTGGATTTGTTTATCAACAAGAATAAACCGATCGGAATTCAGAAATATTAGATTCTTTGAATTATTCATCCGTGGTTGAAAATCAATATGCCAATTCTGAACTTCTTATCCTAAAAAAAAAAAATGTTCGGACCAAACAGAACGTTCTTAAACCAATAATTTAATTCAGAAGAAAATACAAAATCTAGACAATAATTTTTTATCACTTTTTCCAATCAAGCCCGAGAAATTAAAAAAAATAAAATTACAGTCACATGTATGAACATAGAATTCAGATATGTTTCTTTGACTGGCTAGAAGAATATTTTTGAACAAAGAGAAATCCAGGCCCTTGACAAACATTTCGAAAGGGGATTGGACGCCAATCAAATTATTGAATCCAATCGCCCTCCTTTTAAAAATTAAAAACCAATATATTCAAAGTGAAATAACAGCCTCTCCTATCTAAAATATCTGCTGAAACTAGTAGTTTACATACTAAAAAAATTATTGAACAAAAAAATTGTGCAAACCAATATCTCCATATAATTGGAAAGCAATTAGATAGAATAGAATCCTCTGTCAAAAAGTTCTTTTATCCAAGTGCTCGCTAAAACTAAAACTCTTTTAAATCGCCAATTTTTTAAAACATACGAATTTCTTAAAAATATGCTATGTATAGTCAAAAGATGGAGACTAAGATAAAAGTTTAAACTATATATGCACGATATTGTTTTATTCCCCAATTGCATCAACCGATAAATTTGCATATTTTGACCATTCACAAGGGTTTTGGCTCGCATCTCACCACACATTTGATTAATGTTTCGTACAAATTCATAATATCATGAACTTAGTTAAAATATAAAATGTATTTTACTTCATAATTTATCTGTTTAAACTTTTAAAAAAGCAATTATGCACTTAATTTCAAGTATCGAAGTCAAGTTTTGAGTTTGATTACCTGTGCAACAAGCTTGAAAAATTCTTTCACCGACACGTATCGGGTTTGCATGTCATAGACCTTCGTCATCAAATCGGTTTTTTGCATGAGACCGAGTGTTCATATATTAAGGCACTTGTCAAAGCAACCAAAACAAAATTAGTCTGCAACATTGATAGTAACAATGACGTTTCAAAGGTACAGAAGAATTCTTTTAGACTGCACTACCATTTGGACAAAAGAAAATTATGCTTTTAGGTATTTCCGAAATATTTGTAAACATGAGTACTTTCTTGGAAATATAATAATGGTCATTACAAGTAAATTGGATCATAAGTCTAGCGGCTAATGAATTTTCCCAAGCCACATGGATCTGGGGAACACTTCCGGACAAGCTTGAGCAAAGCAACTAAGTTATAAAAGTCGCCCCGACCTGATTGGACATGATGCGGCTTGGTTGAGAATTTAGTTCCTAATTTGTTTAGGATGGGCTGGAATAATAAGTTAGGCTCGATCAAGTTGAGTATGCACCGATGAGTAACTTGGCATTTTACATCTCTAGATACACTTTGAAATGTGAATACCATAACAATAGTGTGTCAATAGAAGTGAGTATCAATTTCTCAAAATTTAAAAGGGCGTGATTCCTGGTTTAAAACCGTCCTATAATAAAATCTAGGCTGGAGCGACTGGTCATCTCCCTCGAGGTGATATTTACTGTTAGGCTTTGCATGAAGCAAGAGATTACGAGGCAAGGAGTGTTGGATTCCATTAGGCCGTAGTGCTGAAATTTCGAGGCTTGGAGGCTGAGAGTGCAGGCTTCATCTAAGGGGGAGTCCCGATAATTTGACGATTGAAATTTCCCGATAATTTGCTTTACACAAAGCCGTGCACGTATCGAAACAAATACGAAGAAAAGAAATATAGCCGGTCCCGGTCCCGGTCCCATCCGTTCGGTCCGATCAGCCGAGGGCACCGCGAAACATCCACGATGAAAAGAAGTTCGATTTTGAAGGTTTTAACCGTACGCAGCACGATTCACTAAAGCAGTCGGTTTCTTAAAAGGAGTACCGGGCCCGTTTTCCACATGCAAAGTACGAAAAGAACAAAAGAAGACCCCACCCCCACCCCAGCTCTGTTACCCCTTTCCCCCGGCCCGTCCGCTCGCGCCACGCGTCCCGGTAAAGTCCAAAGAGCCGACGAAGCAGGAGGCGGGGGAGGTCCTCCGTGGGCCGTCGCATCGTCCCGCGCTGCCATCGACCGTCGTTTTGCCTGACTCCCCCCGCGATCCTGGAAAACGGGACGAAAGGCAAGCGTGGTCCCTCCGTTCGAGACGTCCGACGATCGCGACACGTGCGTGGCACTCGCGTACGGACGACATGCCCACGCGGCGTCTCCCTATCTCGGCCTCGATGGCACGTGAAGTGGGCCCCACCCCCCCTCCGACGGTCCTGGCTCGCGTCCCCCTCCAGCTGGACCGGACCCGGGGCCACCGGGCTCCCCCCGCGTCGCCTCGCTGTCGTATCTCGACGAGATGATGCCGTTTTTGCCGCGGCGAGTTCACCGGAAAATGTTATTAAATGTTGCCGTGAAAACTTTATCAAACTTTCAACGAGCTATAACCACACGCAATGGCACGAGGAAAACAACGCCTCGGGAAATCCCAACCCGTGAATTAACAAGTGCCACGGGCGCTTTGATGGCATATGATAATTGACTATTTAATTCGATCAAGATCGTGCAAATCTCGTGAATGGATTAGAGCGCTTTGAACCCGATTGCTAAAATTTGAACAGGTGACTGAATCATTGATTTTCGAGAGGATAATCTTTTGAGATCTCAACTCATGATAAATGCAGTTTATTGTATCATTCTATTAAGGGAATAGAGAAAGATAACTAGTTACTTCGACGCATTAATAAGGATGTTTGCCCATTTTGAATTACTCTAAATGAATCATAACTACTTGGTTCACCTAGGTATCAAAAATCCGAGATCAACATGCTTGTCCTCGTAGTTCCGCTAGCTCTCCAAAATTTAGATTTGTCTCTCCTGATGATAAAGTAAAATGTCCAAGGGTCATTGCTAACATAGATCAATAACATTGCTCAGTAACATCTTCCCAACATGGGACGAGATACCGCCCAATGGCCAAAGCGGCGTTATCTGCCCTTTTTTTTTTTTTTTTTTTTTTTGTCGGTGCCTACATTAGCTATTCTTATTCTAACTCTTACTTGGAAACTTTTGACCCGCCTTTACACGAGGCGTGGGGTCGAAAACTCACACCCGAAACTAAATCGCCCCTACCCCAACTCTCCGAAAGTAAGGATTCGAACCCCTCACCTTCTCATTCCACGTTGAAAATGTGGAAAAGAAACCCCAAATGATTGCGTTATCTGCTTTTCGAAGGCATGTTCTGAAAATTCTTGGGAAAAAGTAAATGAAATCGCTGGAATATTACATGCGTGATCATTAATATAATTGGCGATAATGTACAAATTCGGGAATACGTGAAAGTTTCGGGTGCATTACGCAAAGTCTCAGATTCATCGAGGTGGGTTGTTGAACGTTGAAATGGGCGGGGAATAGGATATGGTTTTCCATGCTTTTCACGCGAAAGCGATATATATTCCCTCTTTAATCGCGTTTTCCTTTTGGCCCCGGACCTCTAATTGTGTACTTTTCGAGAAAAGCGGGTCTGTTCCGTTTGTCAAAAAATTAGGGGCAAAATTGAAAAAAGGTAGTTGATTATGATTCCAAGATAATGCCCAGCGTAAATGGACTACGAATGGTTTATTCCTTGCATCGATGTCGACATTGTCCAACTATTTATACCTATTCGACCTAACAAATAAACTATTTATACCTCTTCTTTCTTCCTTTCATAAATATCCTGTACATTATAGAGGTAACGACATAAAGGATCTACAAATTTTAGCTTAATGCGATTATTGAATTTTTAATTTGTTTAAAATAGTTTATGTATTTTAGTCTAATGTGTAATGTCGTCCTTTAATTTTTAATTTTTTCAATATTATCCCTGAACTTTTGATGGATGTTAAAACTATTTCCCAGACTATATGAAAATAACTAATGTCATCGTTCCATTAGTTGAAGTTTAGAGACAACAATTGATGTTTTTATATGGCTCAAAAATAGTTAGAACATGTAACAAACATCCAGGGATCCTTAGGGAACATTGCACATTGGGCTAAACTATATGGATCACACTAAATAAATTGAAAGTCTGTGGATCACATTGCATATTGAGTCATAGTCCAAGGACCATCTGTGTTATTTTTTCCTATATTATATAAATCTGAATTGAATCCTCCATCCTATTGTTGTTGTTTTATTTATCAATTCCCTAAAATTATTCAAAATTCATCTATTTTTTTTCTTGGTACAACGACGTTTACCAATTCCTTTTCTATCTTTTTCTCAATTTTCACTGAATTGCGTGCCCTCTTGCCAGTAATCCATAAAATAGTTTCGGTTGGATATATCTTTTTTAACAAGATCAATGCACAGCTCTATCGAGATCGCCAATGTCTCGAACCCTAAACCAAGAGGCACTCCATGACGACCACATTGCACAAGTCCCTTTGGATCTCTAACCCCAGTTGTGCTAATCAACATTATCATCTCCTAATGAATGCTTGCGAGGCATACTTTGTTAAACAATAAATTTGGGACTGGATACGAAGAAGAATACTTTATCCTTAGGATATTACCGACGGGTGCTCTCAGAGCATAAATCCACATGCCAAATTAAAAAGAAGAAAGAAAAGGACACGGTTAATAATCGCCATCCTGCTTATTAGCCAAGTGTATATGCAATCAATGTCTCAATAGCACTTATTAATAAATTATTTCTTTACTATTAAATCAATTAACCTCTTCCAATCCGTGGAGAGCACTTGGTTTCTCTTTCTGAATAAACAAAAAACGCAAAAGAATTAAGCTAATCAAACGAAGCATCCGATGCGACTTAAGAGTAAGAGATAGCTTTAAGCCTGCAAAAGAGAAAGGCGCCATCTCGCATTAGAAAAGTCCCTCCGATTCAAGTGGTCGCTGGGTTTCGTGTTTCGTTTTACGACTACAAATGGACAGGAACCGACTTCGCCGTGGAAATCGAGATCCAGTTTTAAGCCTTGTTTATGGGTTGATAAAGATGAGTAAGATAAAAAAGAAAGAAGAGCATATGATAAAGTCGCTCGTCACGAAAAAGAGAAGATGTATAATGCATAAACTAACTAATCCCGTCCTTTAGTCACTCGAGATTCCACCGACTTTGGCTCGTTAAAAACATGGGAGCATGTTTCTTTTTCATCCGCCACCTTGCTCCTAGTCCTCGCCAAAGCAAACACTCGTAGGTTAGGGAGAGAAAAAGAGAGAGAGAGAGAGAGAGAGTAAATGTACTGCAAGTACTAAAACATTTTTGTTGAAGTACAATTGAATTTTTAACTTTTAAAAAATGCAATCGAGTATTAAAATTTGTCAAATTAATATAATAATCAATTCATTTAATTAACTTTATCAAATTTGATTTTTCGAAAAAGTTGATGTGACTTTTTATTATTATTTTATCTCTCCTATGTGGCGTTGATGTTAAATATAACATTAAAATGATGTTGTTATGATTGAAAACTCAATTTTCAATTTTCAACCTAAAATTTAGTAATCACCTTTGGGTTTTACTCATTCTTGCCTTCCAACTTTGGAAGGGAGAGATGGGGTTTGGTCAAGCCAATCCCCACATTTGGGGTGGGGACAATTAATTTCGAAGTGGGTTTCGACTCCCACGCCCTGTAGAAAGGTAGGTAAAAGTCGAGTGAGAGTTATAATAAGAGTAGAGTAAGGCCCCGACAAAAAAAAAAAAAACCTAAAATTTAGTTAAATTAAATATAAAAAATAAAAAAGCTAATTTTTTCTTTAAAAAAAAAAAAACTACAGGCAAGAGGGCTAGGCCCTCTGCATGTAATTGTCCTCGAGGAGGGCTGGCAATCCTCGCAAGATCTAGAAGATTTGGCTAAGGGCTACGACCTTCTCTTGAATTCGGCGAGGGTCATTGCCCTTGCTCAGGCCTCGGCGACCTTCTTTAGCCATAGATGCTCCATTGGAAATGGGGCGGTGGCCATAGGTGGAGGGCCTAGCTCTCATTCGGTCGGTGTTTTCTTTCTCTTGCTTTTTCTGTAATCTTTTAGCCTGTTTACTTTGTCGTTTTTATCTGGTCTCTTTTCTTTTTGAATAACTTTTGGATTTTTTTAAACATAATATAATTAAATCTAACGCTACTTGGAAGAGAGATGACGATGATGATGATCAAAGCCATGTCGGCATTTTATGGTAGCAGTCTGGCAAAAATTAATATAATGACCGGATTATTGTATCATTTGACAGTTTAAGAATTGATTGTATTTTTGAAAGTTTTAGAACTGAATTCGCATTCTGTGATAAATTTGGGGATTTCTGATGTACTTATTTATAAAGTGAAATTTGAAAGTGGGAATAGAAAACGAGAGTAGGTGAAAGCAAAAGTAGCATTAAAAGGTATTCGCCCATATGTGTAATTATCCAAATTGTAAACTTACCCATCTTAATCATGGAGCTGTTACTCGATGTAGCGTGCATAGCATACTAAACACGGGCCAATCATTTTCGTCTTCTCCTCATTAAAGTTTTCTCGTTTTCAAACGAACTTTGCGACGATTGGCAAAGTTTCAAAAGGAGCCGCGCAAGCATATAGAGAATAATCAAAAAGCGAAAGATATTAGTGACACTTTAGGGATTCTCAAATCTAGTCCAATCAACATATGCACCCCATAGTTGAATTATGGTGCGTTTGATTCGATTTTGGGGAATGTCTTTGGAAAAATGTAAAGGTTAAATGGATTTTTCGAAATATAAGCAGTGTTCGGTAAAATGTTTTTAGAAAATCGTTGAAAAGCAACTGATAAAAGATTATATCTTGTGAAGAATTTTTGCTAATGTTTTTTTTTTTAATTATAAAAAATCTCATACTATTTATTGGTGGAACTCAGCTGCGGTTGACTAGGGTGACGGTGGCTCGTCCTAAAGAGTTTCGAGGCCTTGAAGGGTTTTGTCAATATCGAACCAAACGCATCCATGAGTTACTTGCTCGGTAAGCATCTTCGAACGATTGAATGTGAACCATAGAAAATGCGGGGCAGAGAACAGCTTCCCTCGTAGTCTCATTTCGCTCTCGGTCTCGGGCCGAGAATGGACAGTGACACAGCGTGCCTGCCTGGAGGAATCGTGGCCATTTGCGCAAGAGGGGAAAAGGACGTGAGCGGGGGGAGGGGCGACAGCGACGCGCATTATGCCACAAATGTTCAGCAGATGCTACATAGACAGTGACCATAAAAGGGTGGAGACCGGACCGATGGACGGACTAAGGATAAAGGCGAAAGTGGTTGTAACGTTCTCTCTAGAAAGAGAGAGAGCATTATTGTTGCGTCGTGCATGATCCGAAAGTGAACCGGGGTGGGGGGGCTTCTGATTTGACCCCCGAATGCCTGGTTGCCACTAAGCTTTTGCACTTGCTTGCTTTCAGGCCCTTTTTGCGATCGAGGTCTGATGAGTCCTGTGCCGTCGTGGATGGCTCGTAGAACATGATCCACATTCGCTCCGTGACCGATCTCTTTCCTAGTTTTTATGGTAATTTAGACTTTAAAATGGTGCACTAATCGGGAAAAAAAAAAAAAGATGCGCGGGGAAAAAAGGAGCGAGTTCAATCCGGCCCCCACCTAATATACCAATATCCATTTTAGGTATTTTCTTTTTACATAATTGTAATTCCACTCGCGTGAGATTTATGGAGCTAGCGGCGGTACAAACTTGAGCGATGACGAGTCCAATGGAGGGCAAGTTAATGGAATTTTTTGTGAACATATGCTTTAAGTCTGATATCTTGTGCAAGGTCTTTATATCTTACTCCCTTTGAATTAGAATATTGCACCGGTCTATTATTCTCGCCCCTAAACTATGTGTGCGTGTCCATTTTTCCCTTCTCTCTCTTCTTCTTTTTAGACTCATATTTCAATTAGCTTGGTAATGTCACGCTAATCTGTGATAAGGAAAAAGTATAAATATGGGCTTCTCTTAGAAAATATATAAAAAAAGAAAAAAAAAGATACTCAAATAGTTTAAATGAGAATATTCTCATTGGGCACGGTTCAAATGGTAAGTAGGCAAGTATGGGCTTTTACCTCATGGGCCTATATAGGCCCAAAGTATCAAGCGCTCGAACCTCCAATTTAAGATTAAATGGTTGGGTCAACACTGGACCGCACATAAAACGATTTACGATAAATTGTCGACAGTCAACCTCGATGCCCATCACATTTAACTTGAGAAAATTGTCTAAAAAGTCCTAAACCTAGTGTACAATGACCAATTCAAATTTAAACATTTCAATCATATTAATTTAGTTCTAAATTTTTTAATGATTTGTTAATGCAGTCATAAACCTTTCGATATTGCCTATTTTTTCGTGATTCAATGTTATCAATTTAGTCATTAAATTTTTGACAATTTAACAATTTGCTAATTTATTCCATCCGATTAATTGTAATTGGAAATATCAAATGATTGACGATCGGTATCTCTAAAACTCTTTAAAGGCCTTTAGCACAAGACAAATTCGGAGATATTTTGGAATGCCACATTTCTAGAATGCAAATAGACTTTTTCTTTGTTCCAACTTTGCCCTTGCTCACCTTCACAATTTCAAAAATGTCTTTGATAACCCTAATATTGCCTCAGCCTCTATCGGGCAATTGGCGAGCAACTGGGGTGCATCCAATGTGCGTTTGACATACAACTAGCGAGGTTGGCCAATTTGGATCGTTGACGGTGACTCAGTTTAGCTGGAAATTGTTTAAGATTTTTTATAAAAAAAATTAGCAAAAATCCTTTACAAAATATAGTTTTTACTAAATGGCATTTATATTAAAGTTGCTTTTTAATATAGTTTTAAAATTTACTTTACAAAACACTGCTTGCATTTCGGAAAGAAAAATGATTAATTGACGGTCTTTAACTACTATGATAATATTATAGTTTATTTTGGACTACAAAAAATCAAATAACAAATAATTATAGAGAAAAGCAAGCATAACGGCACGGTTATCTGCAATCAAATGATGGGTTTATCTTCTACCGCACAATTTAAATCGAGTAACCCACAAACTTGAGTAGCCAGGTTTTTCATTTTTTTTTTCTTTGGGGGTCGGATCCGGTTTATTTACTTCAAGAGTCTATTTATAGAGGAGGCTGAAGCTTCCTAAAAGGAAAAAAAAAAAAAGAAAAAAAGAAAGAAAAGAATTCTTCGGCTAAAGTTGAAACTTGATTTTCAGAAATGCAAATGGTTTTTTTTAATCGCTGGAAATGATAGGAATTTGCTAAACATTCTCTTTATATTTCAAGAATCATAATTCTATAGAAATCTACACGAAAGAAAAAAAATATTAAGGTAGGTCTTAAGGGCGGGTGAAAGGTGGAGTAATTTATATATGCTGGAGCATTATGTGACATGCCACTTCATCAAATATGAAGCATAAAATGCTGTAAAAAGTTCTTTAAAACAACAAATAAGTTAACAGTATAAGCTACAATAGACCCAAGGGAGGCTGATGGGCCATTATCTCCTAATTGTTTGTTGCCTATTGTAATTTTAGAAATTTTATCAAAGTTTAAAATTTTTGGAGTTAGGACCTACCTCACACCCGTAACCTTAATAATTTTTCAATTGAAAATATGCTACTTTGACAAGTATTTCACTAGGTATTTATTTTTCTATTCTTCAAGTTGCAATTATAGCCTTGTCAACCTTGAACCATTGTAATTCTAATAAATGATATTTACGACTCCAATCAAATATTACTGATGTGAGAGACTTATGGTAATCCCCTTAGAAGGTACTTGTGCTAGTCTCATTCCAATGAAAAAAAAGATCCATTTTTATCGTACTAATTTTCCCGTCAATATGTCATTTAAGCTGTGAGTATAGTACCATTTCAACAAACGCCTGTTTAAATGCAAATTCAAATATTCACCAATATTTAATTAGCTTCTTTTCCCCCGAGGATCTATATCCGCAGTGAGGAATTATACATTTTTTTGTCTTTCATTAAATCATAAAGGGGTTGAAGTGATATTGGCGAATTTTAATTGCTAATGAGTGCACCCTCAGTTCCAGTTGCCTATTGCAAGGTAGAAAAACAAGCCGTGGAAAATCCTCGGTCATTCCTTCATAATAATGGCTAACCTGGGGGACTCATAATTATAAATTATTATGGGGCCCATTTATTTTAAATTTTTTGCTCACAACATAATTTTATTTTCATAGTTACTCAAAAACTGTCATGCTAGCGAAAGTCTTTCGAAAAACCCTTTTGAAGGATGGTGGATGAAGTCGAAGTGGAGAAGCTTGAGAAAAGCGTACACGATTTTATCGGGAGAAGTGCCAAAAAAGTCCTAAACCTTTTTGCTTTGTGCCGATTTAGTCCTAAACCTTTTTGGTGCCGATTTAGTCCTTTCGGCCAAAATGGCCGGATTTTGCCTTGGATGCCGGCCGGGCGTGGCCTAATGGCGGCGTGGACAACTTTTAATAATATTTTTTTTTTTTTTATTTTTTTATTTTTATTTTTATTTTCATCTTGACCTCCGGCCGATCGCGGAGCTTGGCGACCGGCCAAAGGCGACGGCCGGCGAGGTCGAGGTCGACCTCGCCGGCCACCCGCCATGTCCGCGGCCGCGAGGGCGGCCGGGCGGCGAGGCGGGCGGGCGGGGCTCGCCCTTGCCGGCCATGGGCGAGCCTCGCCGCCCGGGCCTCGGGGCGGCCTCGCGCGGGCGGGCGAGGCTCGCCCTCGCGGCACGGGCGGCGAGGCCGACGCTGGCGCCCTCGCCGACATGGGCGAGGCTCGGCGCCCGAGCCTCGGGGGCCTCGCGCGCCGGCGGGCGAGGCTCGCCCTCGCCGGATCCGGCGGCGCGGGTCGACCCTCGCCGAGATCCGGTGAGGGCGAGCCTCGCCCGCCGCGCGAGGCCGCCCTCGCGGCCGCGGCCACCTGGCGAGGTGGCCGGCGAGGTCGACCTCGCCGGCCGTCGCCTCCCGGCCGGTCGCCAAGCTCCGGCGACCGGCTGGAGGTTGAAGATGAGAAGAACAAATAAAAAATAAAAATAAAAATAAAATAAAAATAAAAATAAAAATAAAAATAAAAAATTCAAAAAAATTAAAATATTATTAAAAGTTGTCCACGTCGGCGCCGTCGGGCCACGTCACCAGCCGGCGTCCAATCAAAAAAATCCGGCCAATTTTGGCCGGAAAGGACTAAATTGGCACAATATAAAAAGGTTTAGGGACTAAATCGGCACCAAAAAAGGTTTAGGACTAAATCGGCAGACAGCCAAAAGGTTTAGGACTTTTTTGGCACTTCTCCCCGATTTTATCGTACATATGATCGAGAGAAGAGAAGAGTGTGATGGCCGGTGAAGTAGATGGCTTTGGGGATGATATCATAGGACAACTTGGGAAGGCTTTGCGTGATGCGGACAAGAGCAAAATAATTGCGGTTTATAATCTGGTGGATGAGTGCAAGACATTCCACGTTTCCAAACAAGAGACCACCAACTTAACCACGACGTGGTCGTTATTCCTCCTAGCGATCCATCCACAGTGACCAGAGGAAGCAAGAATGGAGGTTCTTAATGCATTTAGGAAAGATGACCCTGACTTTTGATGGAGTTGGAAAACTACTGAAGGTGTAGAAAACGACTCGAGTCATGGTCTCGGTCGACCTTTTTCGGTTCACTTGAATTCTAAGTTTAGACATAGTGCCTAGCTAATCATCTTTACCCTTTCATGTGCAGATTAGAATGAACATAAATGAAACTCTGCGGTTGTACCCCCCATGGTCGGTTTGACTCGAGAAGTTGGCAAGAAACAGAGGTTACGGAGGCTTGTTCTTCCTGCTGATATTCACATCGTTGTACCAATTCTTAAGCTTCACAGTGACCCTGATATATGGGGGGAAGATGTGCAACAATTCAAACCAGAGTGATTCTCATAAAGTAGGTGAAGCTACCGAAAACAATGCGGTTGTGTTCATCACCTTCGGCTTTGAACCTCGATCTTGAGTTGGGATGAGCTTCGTGACGACCGAAGTGAAAGTCGCCCTTTCGATGATCCTCAAGCGCTACACCTTCGAGTTGTCCCCAGCATTTATCCACTGCCCAGTTCATCTCCCTATTAACCGCCCGCAACATGGACTTCAAATCAGATTTCATCCTCTGCAGTAGTTCATCACCATACGATGTTCAGTTACAAGTGTGCATGAATGCCTTTATAGATCAATTTGACAGTGGCTTGTGAATTCTTGGTTTCAGAGTGATATTTATAAAGGTATAAAGACACCTTTCTCTTGATTTCCAATGTATTTTCTCAGAATATAGTTTATTTGGTTTGCCAAGACTCTTACAGTGTAGAATCTTGTATCCTGGCTCTTGTCAGTCGTCATTTTCTAGGCATGTACCTCCTTTGTGTGGTGTTATGTCTGGTAGAACATATATTGAACAAGGTGAAGAATGAATGTCTAATGACTGACGTAAATGACAAGAAATATCAAATTCAATTGTGTTATGTAACCTGGTCATTAGACAAGAAATGTCTAATGATCAGTGACTGGCATCTCCAAAACTCTCTTAATGCCTTTAGCACAAGACATGCCTAGAGATATCTTGGAATGCCGCATTTCGAAATGCAAATAGATTTTTTCTTTCTTCAAACTTTGTCCTCGCTCAACTTTACAATTCTGAAAATGTCTTCGAAAACCCTAACTTTGCCTTAGCTACTGTTGAGCAACCAGGCAATCGAGGAGTAACCAATGTGCCATCAGATAGTTTAAGGTTTTTTATACAAAAAAATAAGCAAAAAATAGATTAGTGGCTTTTGAAAGTCATTTGCATGTATACGACTTTATCCCTAGGTTGCAAATTGATATAGGCTTAGGACAGCCGATTTAAGTCTAAGCTTAATAATACATTAGTCGAACTCCTAGGTGATATATCATTTGGGGAGGTTGCGACGCTTTGTTTAATGGGGATCTCTTTTTTTCCCAAACGATACACTGCTTTTATTGATAAGTAATGCTTCATAGACTTTTTTTTAGTAGGGGGGGCCTTCTGTTTCGATCATGTGATCATCTAGATGCATGTTAGTTTAACCTCCATAGGTTTAAAAGAAGAAGTTAGCTAAAGCCTTTTCGGATTTCCAACATTATTCCCGAGCAATAATGGATCCAGCCATGAATCTCCTCATGCAATAAGCCTCTGCGTCTAATGTCATCACTGAAAGATACTTGATTGTGAATGCGCTAGACAAAGTCGTGTTTAGAAACTGCAGCAGTTTTAATTCTTGTTGCCGGTTGGGATGGAGATCTTAGCGACAGAAGATCGAAAGCCAGTGTCGGATAGACTTGTCATCCTAAAAAGGTTTGCTTAGATTATGTGAGGTGGTGATTATAAGGAACATGAATACAACTTATCTGTTTTTGAACAGCAAGAAGGAAAAAGAAATGGATTCATTCAGATGCTTTACCTTCGTGGGCCCATGAAGGCCCATGAAGGCCCAAAGTATCAAGTGCTCGAACCTCCAATTCAAGATAAAATGGTTGGGCCTACATTATTTGCACATTAATTGATTCACAATGGATTGTCGATAGTCAACCTTGATGCCCATCACACTTTACTCAAAAAATTGTCTAAAATGTCTTAAACTTATTATACGGTGACCAATTCAGATCTAAATATTTTAATTATATCCATTTAATTCTAAACCTTTTGACAATTTATCAATTTAGTCATAAACTTTTCAATATTACTAATGTAGTCATTAACCTTTTGACAATTTACTAACTTAGTTATAAACTTTTTGACAATTTGTTAATTTAATCCCTCCAATTACTTTTGGTGGCAAATCACTATGTTTTAGTCATCGCCGACTGTCTTATATAAGCATAATAACCGCTAATATGGATAATTTTTTCCTAATTTTTATAATTTTTTTGAATTTTTTTCTTTCTTTTATCCCTTCTTCCTTGCCTGACAATTGGCAAAGGAAGGGGAAAAAAGAAATAAAATAAAAAATTAATAAAAAATTCAATAAAGTTAAAAAGTAAAAATTATCCACATTGGTAGTTATCATATCACGTGGAATGACAGGTGTTCATGTTGCGATTTCTAGTTGAAATTAGCCGAAATAACTAAATTATCAATTTTCGAAATGTTTTTTACTTAATTGGAAAATAGTCAAAATATTTAAAAATTAAATTGACACAATTGAAAAGTTGAGGGCTAAAATAAACAAATTGTTGAAAGGTTTAAGATAAAATTAGCATAATTGAAAAATTTTGAGACTAAATTAGCTGACGTATAATAAATTTAAGATTTTTTGGGTAATTTTCCCACTTAACTCTCACCACTCATCGAAGGCTTAATTCTCCTAATTCTTTTGGAGGAAAAAGGTCATTGCATATAAATAAAAGAATATAACCATCGTCGTCACCACCATAACATCCACCGCCCAATTTGGAGACCATGGGAGCAGACTTGGGCGTTTGTGGGTTTGGCGGTCGGACACGTGGCTGCCTAGCGGCCGCAACTATGTCCTTCACTTTCAGTACAGCAAAGAAAATGCTTCAATTACGCAATTTAAGATTTTATTAAACAAAAATGGGGCGGCGGAGGTGGCTGGCTTCGACTTATATTATGCGTGGTCGGTTCTTGCAAAAATGTATTCTTTTCCCCTCATTATTAGTCAAATACGACATGTAAATGCGACCAATGCAATTTAAATAGTTAATTGCAACTTAGAAGTTCTAAGTTAGAGGAACTGAGCTTAGGGAGCTTTTGGTATGTGAAATTTATGAACACAATCTTTTTGTTTGGGCAAAAGGAATAGAGAACCGATCCGATGGGAAGAGACCTCCGTATCAAAAAGTCCGGCATTAGCTTAGTTCAATATAACGAAGGGATAATGACATAAATAATTTTTGAAATTTGATTTAATATGTAATGCGATCCATGAATTTTTAAATTATTCAATATGATCATTGAAATTTAGTTTAATGTACAATATCACACCTGAATTTTTGGCAATACTTGCTCGATTGTCATGTATGGAACAAGAATCTTTCTTTCATGCTTCTTTTGTTTATTTAATTTTTTTTTTGGCTAAGTTAGAAACTATAATCAAGGACAAAGGAAGGGAATAAAACATGATTATATACATGACGAGCAAGGGGAGCCTTATAACTGCTTCGAAAACAATGGGATAAGAAGGTAATCGTCCAGATCACATCCATCAGGCACTGCATAATTGGCTAGTCCATCAATTTGTCCTGACGCTTGACTTAGGCCAAAGCATGATTAGAAGATAATGAAAGGAACAGCTCGAGAGTTAGTTAATAATTTCACACATCCGTTGATTATATCCATTTTATTATATTTAATAATTAGAAAATGAAAAAAAAAATTACTCAATCGATCTTAAAATTTCTTTTGCGGGTGCCAATTCAGTTATAAAATTTCAATTTTCATTATTTTCATCTTAAATTTTTGTGCGAAATTCCAATATAGTCATTTTGATCGATTTTTGCTAGAAATCGCTAACGTGACTGTCCGAAGTATCGCATTGAAATTTCGTGTAAAGATTTATGAGTCAATCAGCAAAATTAGAAAATTTAGGATTGAAGTAGCATTCGTACAATAAGTTTAGAGTTGATTAAATAATTTCCCCAATTGAAAATGGAAGGAAATAAGAGAAAATGAGAGTCGCTGAGGTACAAAGTGGGACCATGCAAGCCAAGAAATCGAAATCAAGCCTAGTGGGGCGGCCGAAAAGAAATGCTCTAATTACGTCATCAATCGACACCAAATGGAAATTATGCACCCAAATGTCCACTCCCCTCTCTCGTATAAAAGCCACTCGACTCACGCACAATCCCACCACACGCGCCCAAAAACCAATAAGCTAAAGCATTCAAAGTAGAAGCTCGGGGAAGAGAGAAGCCAAGCAAATGGGGAAGGACATGGAATCTGCGGAGCCGCCGTACGGCGCCAGGGACTATGAGGACCCGCCCCCCGCCCCTTTGGTCGACCCGGAGGAGCTGGGCAAGTGGTCGTTCTACCGTGCCCTCATCGCCGAGTTCATCGCCACGATGTTGTTCCTCTACATCACCGTCTTGACCGTGATAGGTTACAAGAGTCAGGTCGACCCGGCCTTGAACGGCGACCAGTGTGGCGGTGTCGGTATTCTTGGCATCGCTTGGGCCTTCGGAGGCATGATTTTTGTCCTTGTTTATTGTACCGCTGGTATTTCTGGTAGGTTTCTCTTTCTTTAATCGATCTTAGCTTATTTCTCGAACACTTCTAAATTCACTAGGCCAAATATATATTTGATTATATAGGTGCAGAATTGCTAATGTTAGTCGGAAAATTATGACATCATCGGTTTTTTTGACATGAATAGGTGGGCACATTAACCCGGCGGTGACCTTCGGTCTCTTCCTGGCGCGCAAGGTGTCGCTCGTCCGGGCTGTGATGTACATGGTAGCGCAGTGCCTTGGCGCCATCTGCGGGTGTGGATTGGTGAAGGCGTTCCAGAGGGCGCGCTACACCCGGTACGGTGGCGGCGCGAACGAGCTGTCTGATGGGTACAGCAAGGGCGTGGGGCTAGGGGCGGAGATCGTCGGCACCTTCGTCCTGGTGTACACCGTGTTCTCGGCCACTGATCCAAAGCGAAACGCCAGGGACTCCCACGTTCCTGTGTTGGCACCGTTGCCCATAGGGTTTGCAGTCTTCATGGTTCATCTGGCAACGATCCCCGTGACGGGCACCGGTATAAACCCAGCAAGGAGCTTAGGAGCTGCCGTGATGTACAACAAGGACAAGGCTTGGGACGACCAGGTATTGTATTGCTAACTATCAGACCACAGATTATCTCATCAAATATTCCTGTTTTACACGACGATCTGAGTCATTTGATTTTGTGAATGTGTACAGTGGATGTTCTGGGTTGGGCCATTCATTGGGGCTGCGATTGCTGCATTCTATTACCAGTACATCTTGAGAGCTGGAGCCGTCAAGGCCTTGGGTTCCTTCAGGAGCAACGCTTGAAACTCAGGATAAGTTTTTTTAATTCCTCCGTTTCAAGGGTCGGAGCTGGATCAAGGGGAAGGTCACAGCAAAATGTGGATAAGAAATTTGCCCTTTTGGAGTGTGTCTTGCTTCTTGTCTTTTGATTTCTCTTTTTCTTTTTCCCAACTCTCTGCTCTTTTAGCTGTATTCCGAGTGCTGGCTGTTGTGGTCATTTGCTGTTCTCTTCTCTTTTCGACTTTGCAAGTGGTGTGATGGGTATGTTAATTTTCTAGTAACTTCTCTCTTTGCATCGTGCTATATATAAGCCATGTTCTTAATGGAAGTTTTCGTGAACATACGCTTTAAGTCTATGGTATCTTATGTAAAGTCATTATATCTCGCTTATTTAAAGTAGGATATTGCACGATTCTTTTTATCTCGCCCACTAATCTAAGGGGCTGCATGTTTGTGTTCTTTTCTTTTGTTTATGAACACAATTTTTTTTTTTCTAACAAAAAAATAACGAAACGCGTTTGTTTTATTTTTTGTTCAAAATCTATTTTTTTTTTCGGGAATAAATTTGGAACAAAAACAAGAAACAAAAATACTTGTTTGCTTCTTTTTTGGGCAAAAACAATTTTTCTCTCTCATCATTTTTTTTCTTCTCTTTATTTTCTTCTTCTTTTTTCTTTGGCCAGTGGCCGGTGACCGGCCATCAAGTTTACCAAACGTGTTTCTGTTCTTTTTCTATTCCATGAATAAATTTACCAAACGCGTTTTTCTGGTAAAAAATTGTTTCCCGGAACAGAAATAGTTTTTTCTATTTATATTCCCTGGAATAATTTTTGAACAGAATCGTTACCAAACGCAGCCTAAGTATCCATGCCCATTTCTCGCTTCATCTCTTCTTTTGTGACACATGTTTCAATTAACTTGGTAATATCACCCTAATCTATGATAAGGAAAAGTATAAATGTGGGGCTTCCCCTAAAAAAAAAAAGAGAAGAAAAAGAAAGAAAGAAATAGATACTCGAATAGTTTAAAAGAGAATACCCACATGTGTGCGAATAGAATGGGCGATGACCTAAACTGGGTCTCCGTCATTTGGCCCATTGGCTACGGTTGAAATTGCAAGTAGGCAAGTCTGGGCTTTTACATCATTGGCCCATATAGGCCCAATTATCAAGTGCTTGAACCTCTAATTTAAGAAATGGTCGGGCCAACATTGGGCTGCACATGAAGCGATTCATGATGGACTGTTGACAGCATGAAAACGGATTTGAAGAGTAACTCAACAAGAGATTGGACCTCAACTTTGAAATGGGTTCGGCCTGCCTGGAATTCCGTTAAAATTAACGTCGATGGAGCCTTCATAGCTAGAACATCCACTGAGAGTGTGCAGAGACGTTGTTGGAGTGTTAATCGGTGGGTTCGCCTCCAAGTAGAACCGACATTGACATGCGTCACGTGACACGACACAACACGACACGTCGACACGTTGTTTCTAAAAAAACAGAGAATTCCGACACGTTGAGATACGTTGTATATTAAATATATATTCTTATATATACATAATAAATTATCATTTTTATGATTATTTCAATCGAATTAATTTTATTGAAATTCACAAATAAATAAATAATTAAAAAAGCCTAGAATGAATTTACACTAAAAACATTAATCCACCATTTATTAATATCATTCATTGTTTCAATTTGACAAATTCCACTCTATTCAAAATTCAAATAATTCATTAAACTTGGAAAAAAAAAAAAATGATCAATCAACATTCCGAACTCGCATGTTAGATTTGTCGGAAGAGGAAAAAAAAACTAAAGGGGTGAATTTTGTATCACGAAAAGTGGGAGTTAAAAGAGAAGAGAATATTAGGTTTTTCTTCTTTCTTCATTTATTATTTTTATTATTGTGTTTCATTTTTTCACATATATACATTTTAATATCTCATTTATTGAAAAATTTTAAAATCGGAATCACGTATCGAAACTCATATGTTGAAATTCCAACTCAAGTGTCGGAAAGTGTCGAAAAAGTTGACCAAGTGTCGGATTTTCAGACATGCGTTGACCGAGTGTCCAAGAATGTCAGAGAGTGTCGGACACGTGTTAAAGTGTCCGATACGACACGGAGACTCTTGAAGAGTGTTGATGCTTTATAGGTTCGCCCATGAGGTGTGAAGGTGCAATCTGCACTGCATGTTGAAACCCTAGTACTAATTGAAGGAATGGAGCTCGCCACCATGTGTGAGAAGGAAAATGGCAAAAGAGTTGTAACTGTCAAGTCGGACTGCCTTACTTTAGTTCATGCACTTCTAGGATCATATCACGTGCAATGGGAAGATATGGTGCTTATCAACAAAGGTCGGGCCACACTTTCTAAATCGATGCCCATACACTTAACTCGAGACAATTATCTAAAAAATCATAAATCTACTATATGGCTACTAATTCGGTTCTAAACCTTCAAATGATGCTAATTTAATCCTAAAATTTTTGATGATTTACTAATTTAGTCATTCCAACTAGTTTTGGTCGAAAATTGCTAATATGAAAAAAAATTTGCATTTTTTTTTTTAGTTTTTCTAAATTTTTATAATTTTTTTTGAATTTTCCTTTTTCTGAGGAAGAAGAAAAGAAAGAGAGAAAAGAATTTTATTTTTATAAAAATTCAATAATATTTTAAAAATGTAAAAAAGAAATTTCACGTTGGTGTGGTTGTGGAGAAAATATTGGGTACCTTAAAAGTGCCACGCAATCGGTGCTCTGAACCATTCAGAGCGCGACACCTGTCCGCGTGTCAGTCCACGTCGTCCACTTCTTCGTTTCAAATGGGCCCGCGCGGGAGGTTCTCTCTCCTCTCTCTGCTCTCTCTTCGATAAACCCTGGCCCACCTCTGTCGTTCTGACGCTCTCTCTCCTCTCTGTCTCTCTCCCCGTTCTCCGTTCCGTTGCGGGGAGAACAAAATCGCGAAGGTTGAGAGGAAAAATAAAGTCCACTCTGCTCTCTCTCTCTCTCCCCTTCGACGGCCCTCCACCTCCGCCTCCGCCTCCGCCGGTTGCCTCCGTCGCCCCCGACTCCGACTCCGACGCCGACGCAGCCTCCGCCTCCCTCTCGTGAACTCTGGTCCTCGAAGTCGACGCCGACGCTTTCTCTCTCTCTTTCGTCCTCGAAGTCGCGCCTCTCTTCCAGCAAAACCGCGACGCCGACGCCCCTCCGCCGGTTGCCTCCGTCGGCCCCAACTCCGACGCCGACTTCTCTGCCTCCGCCTCCGCCTCCGCCTACGCGCCCGACGCCGACGCCGACGCCGACGCCCCTTCGCCTCCCTCTCGCGACCTCCGCTGCGCTCTCTCCCTCTTTTCTCTGCGGAGCGCCCTTACTGGCCAACCCCGACGCCGACGAACCCCTGCTCTCGCGTTTTGACCTCCCTCTCCGTGAGCGAAGGTCGCTCTGCTCGCTCTTTCTCTCTTTCCTCCGCGAAGCTCTCTCCCTCTTTTGTAATTGTTGATTTTTTGGTTGGACGACTTGGGCAGAAAAATATTTAAAGACTAAAAAAATCCGAGAAGCGTAAGAGGCAGCACGGCGCTCAAGTATAACGAAGGTGATTTAATATCTACTCTACCGGTGCCCCTTATGATTTTGTTTTTGATGCTCAATTTTTACGTGTAGCTTGTAATCTCGATCTATAGCTTGTGTTATATTGGTTTCTTGTGCAAGTTAATGTTGAAGTTTAAAGTTACATCTGCAGAATTTATGTTAACATTTTCTTCGATAAAAGTGAAACTCGACCTACCGTCTTTAGTTCGTTATCTTTTCCACCGTCACACGGTGCGCTCCTGGAGATTTAGCATTGAGTTTGAAGATTGTGCTTAGACCTTGGATGGATGTTCAATGCTCCGCCCTTCATTGTTTTGCAGAATTTACTCCATGGGTTCTTGAAATGATAATTTTGATGCTATGCTCTGCCCTTCATCAGGTACTGCTTTATCTTACTTGTTGCTGACTTGCTGTGTTATTCAGATAAGTGAAACAGTATCTTTTGATACTAACGACCCCCAATTAATCAAAAGGAGGCGATGTTAATGGCGAACTTGTGTGCCTTTAAGTTTTGGCAGCGCATTTTCAAGGTATTGTCATCATTAGTTCTTGAAGATCATGCTGTTAGTATAATGCACGCCATCGCCTCAAGCTTCCCATGGTGGAGCTTCAGCAGCACCCGATCGGGAAAGGCTGATGGCGTGCATTATACTAACAAGGTATTTGCAGCTTTCCGAGGAGATGAACTATTCAAACCTCTTATCATTGTTTTGATTTTTCTTTGATCTTTTTACTATTAATCACCGTAGTGGTAGGCCCTTTATTTTGGTTTCGTGAGACTCTATACTAACTTCATGCATTATTTTGTATTGTGTTTCTGTTCTATAGTTTAGAATCATGGATTGATAAAGTGCTTGGTGGCCCTTGTCTCTGTGTTCATTTCTATCGGATATCAACAAAGATAATCATCTGTAGCCTATCTTGTTGAATTTTGATTAAGCACAATCAATATTCTTTTATAGTCAAGTGTGCTCATGAAAGTTTAGGGCATGTTTGTTTGGACTTAAGTAAAATCAAAAGGTATTTTTTTATTTTCCGCCAAAATTTAAAATATTTTTCAAATTTTAAACTATAATGAAAAATCTTATGTGAGTCTATGTGCCATCATTTAAGGAGTTTCAGATTGAAAGAATCAAAGTGCGTGAGTTTTAGATTAAGCAATAAGTAAATGTCAATCCAGATTGGTCCTTAATATCTGACATTGTATATTTTTGCGGTTGCATGCTTTTGTGCAATATGAATCCATCAATGTAGCTGAGAAAACAGTGAGTACTCCCTCTATCAATAAGATGCATCATGATGTATAATGTTCTCATCATAATTAAAATGTACATGTCCTATTATTGCAGGTTGAAGAGCTAAATGATGAGGGGAACTAGAGAAGTGGCCTAAGGGTTCGTTTAATGCATAGACACAGGGTATCTGTTCCTCTTTTTCTTCTTTAGTTGCACGAAAGCATTAGTTTCCAAATTTATGTAAATCTATGGTAAAAAAATAGGTAGCAATCATTTTGAAAATCGTAAAAATGACCACATTCAAAAGCTGCCTGTCCCTTTTTTGGCTGAATAAATTGCACTTACAAAGTTGACAATGTCTATGATGTGAAAAGAAATGAAATCATGCAAATGAAATCATGCATAGAAAGTCACCGATAAGAACCGACATTTTCCACTTAGGAATATAGGGTATGCTCATCCCGCTTTTGATGCGACGAATTAATGTTACTTGCATGTTCACGTATGTGGTGCAAAAAAAAAAATTGAATGAATGTGACTGTTAAAAGATTAACATTTTTCTGTAGAATCAGTGTTACGTCAGTGCAGGTGGGATGGCAGATTTCTTATAGTTAAAAATTTTTCTAGTTCAAAGCCTCGAATGTATGCTTGACTTCACTTCTCATTCTATGCATGGTAATTTCTACTGCGGTCTTGCTGAAAGCTGGGTGACAGAGACTGGGGATCTTCACTTCATACTGTGTTATGTGCATGCATTTGAGATTTAAAAAAAAATATTGATTGAAGATTAGTTTGAGTTTAATGCACTCTGCTAAACTGGGATAATTCATCTTTGTTGGTTTTTCCCACTTCTAGGCAAAACCCTCTCAAGCACGGGGAAGAAGAAACATGATGGAGAAGAACCCTGGGAAGAAGAAGATGCTTCTATATCTAAGCAACGACCGAGCAACAACTTGAGGAGTCTTTTGAGCAATCTTATGCTCACTTCCGGGGAATATGGTGAGTGTTGTCTCAATCTTAAAACTAAAATGATGCCAAATTAAATCGCAAATTTGGACCTTTGGTTAGACTTCGTATGGGAGCGTTATTGGTTGAGCATCGGTTTCAAAACTTGGATTCCATGACAATGCGGGGAAGGGCGAGCCGAGGCCGAGGCCGGGGAAGAGGACGTAGAGGAGGCCAATACCATCGAATAATCGGGAAATCATTTGGGGGCTCTTCTTTGAACAGTCTCGCCGCAAATGAGACCGCAATTGTGGCGAAGCAGCCTCCGGACCTCGCATGCCGATGGAACAAGAGGATTCGCGATGGGTTGTGGGAAGCTAGTCTCGCTTAGTACCACATGACCACGTCATATGATATCATCATCTCGTGTGTTTGTCTTCACCGATAGATATGACTCTCTTGGAAGTATTTCTTTGGATTAACTGTGCACCTTAGAAATTTACATGCTTTTACTCCTGCGTCTTTGCTGTCATTTAATGAATGCGAGCATTGTGATAGGTTACATAAGCACATCCAAAAACGATGGTCCTGGATGTTTAACATTGAGATGTCCTGATCCATCTTGTGGTGCTGCAGTCGGTCAAGACATGATAAATCTATAAGCGCCTAAAGAAGATAAGAAAAAGTATTCTCAATATCTTCTTCGCTCGTACATTGAAGACAATAGAAAGGTATATGTGCAACCGTATTCTTTTTCTTTGTGTGAAGTTTTTTTTTTTTTTTTAAGTGTGATAATGACTTTGCACTACTGGCTTCCTGTTAAATGAAATATAACTTCCTTTACCTCATTTTCCTACTGCCAGACCAAGTGGTGTCCTGCCCCTGGTTGTGAATACGCTGTAGAATATATTGCTACAGTGTGACCAGAAACTACTTTGAGAACCTCGTGAGAGCATTGGGGAATGGGCTATCAGATTTTGTTTCCCATGGTGGTTGCGCGGGCGCCGATCTCTAAGAATGGAGGGAGCAAAGAAGGCAAGTAGAGGTGGTGGAAGGGGAAAAGGAACGCCATCACTCGAGCTGGTTCCGGCCCGAACCGATGACGCGTCTCACCGGTCCCGCAATCATTGCACGTATGGTAATGTAAAATCTGCAACCACTTGCCGAGATTTCCCAAAGATCGCCGATGAGGGCGTGGATGGAAAATCTACAAAGAAGGATGGTTTTCACCGAAACACGACTTTCATGGACAAGGAACTAGTTCAAGCGCATGGGCGGTGTCCTATAAGGGGATTATTGGTATGAATCGTTCAAGTTCCCGGTGACAAATCAATTATTAGGAGGCCCAACTGTTGGTGTGGTGTGCTAACCGATTAAAGCACGAGCAGCGAGCGGCTTTTTGGCCCGTGTTTATTGTTGTTGTGTGTTGATGGTGGCAGCCTATAATGCTGGCCCATGTATATAGGCCGTAGGGTTTCATCCTCGGTACCGTACTACTTTGGCAAAGAGAAAGAAATAGTGACTGTCACCAATCATTTAATATTTCATCTATTTGCTTTGCTGGAAGAGGCAAATGTACTCCATTTGTCTTATATTTCGCATATTACTTTGTCTATTGGAGTTCGTCGACCCTTTTTTTCAAAGGAATTCGTATTCGTTGGATGCGTGGGGCGCTCTCACTCAAGACCGTTCACAAAACCGAAAGGATAATTTTGCTTGTGTATGATGCGCTTCAAACAGATAATTTTTCTGAAGTAGAATTGCAGTTCTCATATGAATGTGCACAATCAACACGAACGCATGGGTTCGCCTCATTCATTACATGAAAAAGAAATGTACTTTTAATGGGAACATGACACGTTTGTGGACAACAAACATGTCAATAGTTGCTTTGAAGCTTGGATGGGTCTCTTATGAGCTTTATGTTGCGAAGCATATAGAGCTATGTATCTTAATTTTAATAGATTCCCGGTATCGATGGAAGAGCTCAAGTTGTTTAGTTTATTTGCAATATTCAAGTTATGATTTGAAATTTTTGGTCTATATGAGTACATAACTAATGGTTCATTTGGTCAGTATATTTGATATACACACCTAGATGATATCATCCAACGTATTTTATCTGAACGACAGGCACTAAGATATAATCTATGAATGGGAAGGGGTGAATTCACTTCATGAGATTGATGGACGTAGCTGAGTTTTACAATATATCATGTGTTCTATATTCATACTTGAAGCGATTTCACTCGATATGAGCTATACAATATATCATGATGACGTTCTCAATCTCCTAGATTTTGCACTTTAATGATAAGAAGAATATAGAAAATGAAATGGCATAAAATCAACATCTTTCACTATAATAGCTGCAAGGCAGCAAAATGGCTAGGAACAAATGATGAGAAATCTAGAGTTTCACTCTCACTCTCCTGTGAGATATCTCCTTCTGTGGTGCAAAGCAAGAACTCGATGGCATGTTTTTTTAATCTCCAAGGTAGAAAAGCTGAACAGAACATGCCTTAGCATGCCAATTGCTTGCCACCTTCTGCTTTGACTACCCCGAATTTCATTCTTTACAGCAGTTAAATCCTCCTCAGCATTATGAGCAACAATTGGTTTGACTACCAACAGTTATGGTCCTGGTTATCATGTCAATAGCATACCCCGTTATCAAGCCAATGTAACATAAACAAATGAACATCTCAAGAAGTGTGAAAGTTCAATCTCAAGGCAGCAGCTAAACTAGAATCTTAAAACCGAAACAAGGTAAGATCAGCAAAACTAGAATCTTGTGAACCCTTCAAGTTATGAGCAATGCGATCGGCCATGTTAAAGTAATCCTTCGCGTTGCGCAAGGCAGCTAAATTGGGGAGTGAGACCGGAGGAGCTTTTGGTCGGAGGCGGCAAAGGCAAAGGCAGCGGCCGATTCATTGGATGAAAAGATAGAAACCTTCCCGAAAAGGGATGCAAAAAAATATTCAGAGGTAGAGGCGACAACGGTGGGGTCGTCCCATCCAAGAATTGTAAGTTACTTCGGCCAATCGGTATGTGTTTCTTCAGAATTGTTGAATTCATTCATCACAGGACGCTCAATAGAGTTTGCGGAGTAGCACATGGAGAAACATGCCTAAAAGATCTGCACCTATGCAATGATACAAGTAGGGTAGGCAAGATCCTTGGCTGCACTTTGTTGTGCGTCGCTTCATTAATATATATGCTGCCTAAGATTCCCAAGTCAATATAAGCAACGTTTTCACCAAAAATCTATTGATATGGTTTTCCATTGTGATAGCTTTTCGAAAGAACACAGTTACCATGCTTTATTGCTTTCTCAAATGCTTCTGCAAATAAACATCTAACCCTAAAAAGAAAGAAGAAGAGACTAGATAATATGATGCCTTTAAAGGGACAACATTAATTTTGATATAGTTACCTATATTCGATCATGTAAGAAGCAAATATGCAAATCAAGAGAACCGCAATGCTGTAACATGAGAATTTTTATTTGAGCTTCCCAAAAGTGCGTCTTACCTTATGGGGGGACTTCCAGGATCTTCATAGCCAGCAAAGCTTGTTACGTGTCTATACTACTGTGCGTCTTATCAGTTACACCTCGTGGGTTGCAGCTCTCGAGAAACCTTGATCCTTTCCTGTTTCCAACCAAATGAAAGTAAGCATGGGTCAAATTTAGCATCACTTGACAAGGAATAAGTCAAAAGAGAAGAAGAAATGGCAAAGGATTATGATCCATGTTCATAGAATTGTTAGCAGGGTCGATGCCACACCTCAAGGAAGAAGCAACAAGCACTTGAACCTTACAATACTAGTGGTCACAAAAATAAATGTAAGTATAGAATTGGATTCCCAAGTTCGCGGTCACTCATTAAGGTCACATATATGTTTTATCTTAAGACTTACTTGCAAATATAGAATCAAGGTTGGTAAAGGAAGAACACATGACAAGATAAGCAAAACAAATTATTCGATTGACATCGCCACAAACGTGCAGTGGTTGGTAGTTCATGTGAGTGGGTCATCTTTCAGTATGCATTAGTATACCCAAGGCGATTACCAAGAAGGACCTGTAAATGTGCTTCAGCTTTGAGGTGCTAAGAAAAAAGTGAACTGCACTCGGGGCAGTTTTGGATCACTTAGGCACACAGTAAAACTCAAATTTGTTTCTTCAAAACAGCTTAAAGATGAGCCACTATAAGTAACACGAAGAAGCAACCCGTGGCAAGCATAAAGAAAAAGGAAGATACTACATTTGAGGTCAATAACAAGCATACAAACCTTTCTGGGTGTCATATGAAAAATAAACTATTGTACCAGAATGAAGCCGGCGAGTAAAAGTCCCGAGACAAGTCTTTTATTTGCTTCTTGAGTGGAGCAAAGATATCGAAACATGATCAGATATTTACGTTATGCTTTAGCTTCCAAAAACACATTCTCGAGACGTCAATATCGAAATCATTGAAATATTGCAAATTAGTTACATCACGTGAGCAAACGTACATATATAAAATGGCGTTCAGGTTTAGCTACCACTTTCTCGAGGAGAACAATCAAACTCTCTATTTTCTCTGACGGATGAAATGTAGCCTCTAGCGTATGATTATCAGGAAACCCTACCCTTATAACAGTCTAAATCACAAAGCAGAGGAATTTTAGGGGTATGTTGCACAAGAAACCAATATAACACAAGCTATATATAACTGTGCATGCGCATAAGATATGCTGTATCGATGCGCCTAAGAAGACAAACTCTTGCTACGAACAAAGGCACTTGCGTTGGGACATGTGATCCTCGTGAACTCGCACACGAGCTGAGCTCGGTCATTTTCTTGACGGAACCCGAGAGTTTTGTGAGGTTAGGGCAAGATAGCCATCCAGGACACTTTACCTCCGAGTGGAGTACATGAGCAAAACAAAGTCTTTCCATAAGGTAGATCAATGATCATGATAATATCAACAACAAGTAAACATCCTGGGAAACAATAAATCAAACCCAAAAGCTAGACCCTTGAGTTGCTTTTAGTTTTCTAAAGATCTGCTGAAGATCTTGCACTAACTCGTGCACCAAAAATGAGGTTGGTTTTTGCCGCCGACCGCATCCATTATGCACCATGTAGCCTATTAAGCAATCACTGTGAAATAGAAACCATGCGATCTACCTAAAAGGTGAAGCATGGACATCCCACTCAACGGTCCTTTCGAACAAAAAGAAAAACCTGCAAACCGAGGCCACGGTAATACCTCTTACAGCACGTACCGAACATCCTAGGATAACCAAGATACCGAAATCATTTAAGCACTCGCCACCACATGTATTCTTCTGTCTAGTACTACCGCTGCAACCATTTTCACAGACAATTGGAGTTCCAAAATATCTTTACTAGATTGAAAATGATGTAGCTGCAGTTAGATCTTAAAGTCAAAACTGCTGGTAAATGCACTAGCTTTGATGTTTTAAAAAGATATGCGCTTATGAAACTTGGCAAGCTCTTTTCCCCTGCTGAAAATCTTACCCCGATTTTGCTAAACCTTGCTTGCTTGCCCTCGATGAATTGAAAGCCAAATGCTTTTGCCATTTTGTGTTCCCAGCTAAAATATATAGAGCAAGACTTCCTACCGTCCCACAATGAACTCTTCCTCGAACGATTGACAGCTGTTAGCTCACAAATAAATAGATCATGACTGCTCATCAAAAACTTTTTCAGTGCTCATTTATTATGATATTTTACCCGAAAATCACAGCAAAATGCATTGTTAACGGGATGCATTGGACAGTGGATTGATGTGCTACCTTAGGCATTTCAGCCTTGTGCTTTGTGCCATTTAATTTCACATGCATTTGCATTGCATATCTAGTAAGAATTGTACTAGTAGCAACGACAGGAGATGAATGCATGCAGGACAAATCACATTCTCAGCATAGCATCAAAATTATCATTTCAAGAACCCATGGAGTAAATTCTGCAAAACAATGAAGGGCGAGAGCATTGAACATCCATCCAAGGTCTAAGCACAATCTTCAAACTCAATGCTAAATCTCCAGAGCGCACCGTGTGACAGTGGAAAAGATAACGAACTAAAGACGGTAGGTCGAGTTTCACTTTTTATCAGAAGAAAATGTTAACATAAATTCTGCAGATGTAACTTTAAACTTCAACATTAACTTGCACAAGAAACCAATATAACACAAGCTATAGATCGAGATTACAAGCTACACGTAAAAATTGAGCATCAAAAACAAAATCATAAGGGGCACCGGTAGAGTAGATATTAAATCACCTTCGTTATACTTGAGCGCCGTGCTGCCTCTTCTGCTTCTCGGATTTTTTTAGTCTTTAAATATTTTTCTGCCCAAGTCGTCCAACCAAAAAATCAACAATTACAAAAGAGGGAGAGAGCTTCGCGGAGGAAAGAGAGAAAGACAGAGCAGAGCGACCTTCGCTCACGGAGAGGGAGGCCAAAACGCGAGAGCAGGGGTTCGTCGGCGTCGGGGTTGGCCAGTAAGGGCGCTCCGCAGAGAAAAGAGGGAGAGAGCGCAGCGGAGGTCGCGAGAGGGAGGCGAAGGGGCGTCGGCGTCGGCGTCGGCGTCAGGCGCGTAGGCGGAGGCGGAGGCGGAGGCGAGAAGTCGGCGTCGGAGTTGGGGCCGACGGAGGCAACCGGCGGAGGGGCGTCGGCGTCGCGGTTTTGCTTTGGAAGAGAGGCGCGACTTCGAGGACGAAAGAGAGAGAGAAAGCGTCGGCGTCGACTTCGAGGACCGAGTTCACGAGAGGGAGGCGGAGGCTGCGTCGCGTCGGAGTCGGAGTCGGGGCGACGGAGGCAACCGGCGGAGGAGGCGGAGGCGGAGGTGGAGGGCCGTCGAAGGGGAGAGAGAGAGAGAGCAGAGTGGACTTTATTTTTCCTCTCAACCTTCGCGATTTTGTTCTCCCCGCAACGGAACGGAGAACGGGGAGAGAGACAGAGAGGAGAGAGAGCGTCGAACGACGAGGTGGGCCAGGGTTTATCGAAGAGAGAGCAGAGAGAGAGAGAGAACCTCCCGCGCGGGCCCATTTGAAACGAAGAAGTGGACGACGTGGACTGACACGCGGACGGGTGTCGCGCTAAATGGTTGAGCAAGACCGATGCGTGGCACTTTTAAGGTACCCAATATTTTCTCGTGGTTGTGTTGCATAAGACAATTAATGTCTATATCGGCGATTTTCGATTAAAATTGACTAGAATGATTAAATTGGTAAATTTTCAAAAATTTTAAAATTAAATTAATATAATTGAAATGTTTATAACTAAATTGATATGATTGAAAAATTTTGGAATTAAAATAATCCACATATGATACCTTCAGAACTCTTTGGACAATCTTCCCCACTCAGCTGCCACCACTCTTTGAAGGCTTAATTTTCCTTTCCTTTTTTTTTTTTTTTTTATAGAAAAAAGGTCATTGTGTATAAATAAAAGAATACGACCATCGTCGTAAGCATAACATCCACCGGCCAATTGGGAGATCATGGGAGGAGACTTGGGCGTCTGTGTGTTTGGCGGTTGGACACGTGGCTGCCTCAAGGCCACAACTATATCCTCCATTTTCAGTTCAGCGAAGAAAATGCTTTTAAGTATGCAATTTAAGATTTGATTAAACAAAAATGGGTTGGCAGTGGTGGATTAGAGTGCATAAAATTATCATGTGTTGTCGGCTATTGCAAATATGTATTTTCCCCCTCATTATTAGTCAAATCCGATATGTGCATGCGATCGCCGCGTTTTATATAATTAATTGCAATTTAGAAGAACTAAGCTTAGGGCGCTTTTGAAATTTGAAATATATAAATATGATCTTTTGTTCGGGCAAAGGGAATAGAGTGCAATGGAAATTAGAAGAGCATTAAAGAGTTGGAAATAGAAAGAGAAGAGCGATACTTAATGCGAACTGATCCAACAAAATGAGGAAAATACATTAACTCGTTCAGATCAACGTTAGCTTAGTTCAATATAATGAAGAGATGACGACATAAATGATCCATGAATTTTGATTTAATATGCAAGTGGTCTTTGAATTTTTTATTCGTTCAATGTAATCATTATATTTTAACTCAATATGCAATATTGTCATTGAACTTTAAGCAATACTTGTCCGTTTGCCATGTATGGAACAACCACCTTTCTTTCTTATTTTTTTGTTTGGCTAAGTTAGAATAGATAGGAAAAGAAGTTAGGAACTATAATGAAGGAAAAAGGAAAGGAATAGGACACAATTATATACATGATATGCAGCAGGAGGAGCCTTATAATTGTCCAGATCACATCCATCTGGCATTGCATTATTGGCCACTCCGTCAGATTGTTCCGAAGCATGATTTGGGCGGAAACATGATTAGAACATAATGCCAAGGACAACCCAACATTTAGTTAATAATATCACAAAATCGTTGGTTATACCCGTTATATTATATTTATATATAAAAAATGAAAAAAATTATCCTATCGATTTTAAATTTATTTTATGAATGCTAATTCAGCCATAAATTTTTTAATGTTGTTAATTTAGCCGTAAACTTTTGTTCGAAATTCCAATTCAGTCAATTTTTATCAGAAATCGCTAACATGTCGGTCTATTTATCACTAATTGGAATGGCTATATTAAAATTTCCTGCAAAGGTTTATGAGTCAATTGATAAAATTGAAAAATTTGACACTGAATTAGTATTCGTATAATAAGTTTATTAATTGGATAATTTTCCAGTTGAAAATTATAGGAAAAAAAAAAGAAAAAAAGGAAGTCTGAAGAAGGACAAAGTGGGTGGGACCATGCAAGCCAGGAAATCGAAATGGGGCGGCCAAAAAGAAATGCTCTAATTATGTCATCAATCGAAACCATGTGCAAATTATGCACGCAATATTCACTTCCCTCTCTCATATAAATGCCACTCAATTCATGCACATTCCCACAACACGCACAAAAGCTAACAAGCCAAATCAAATTCATACCACCTCACCTTCTAAAGTCCTGCATTCGACGTAGAAGCTCGGGAGAGGGAGAGCCCAAGCAAATGGGGAAGGACTTGGAAGTTGCCCAGCCGCCGTTGGCCGCCAGGGACTATCAGGACCCGCCGCCCGCCCCTCTGGTCGACCCGGACGAGCTGGGCAAGTGGTCATTCTACCGTGCCCTCATCGCCGAGTTCATTGCCACGATGTTGTTCCTCTACATCACGGTCTTGACCGTGATCGGTTACAAGAGCCAGACCGACCCCGCCATGAACGGCGGCGACTGTGGCGGCGTTGGTATTCTTGGCATCGCTTGGGCCTTCGGGGGCATGATCTTTGTCCTTGTTTATTGCACCGCCGGTATCTCCGGTGGGTTTCTCTTTCTTTAACCGATCTTAGCTGGTTTCTCGAGCACTTCTAAATTTGTTAGACCAAATATATTTGTCCATATAGGTTGTGAATTGTTAATGTTACATTAGTAACCAGCTTACATCACAACATTCATTATAACGTCATTGTAAAAGCTTAAATTGTCGGAAAAATGTAACATCATCTCTCATGTACATACCTTAACTCGGTTTCTTCGACATGAACAGGTGGGCACATAAACCCCGCGGTGACCTTCGGTCTCTTCTTGGCGCGCAAGGTGTCGCTTGTCCGGGCCGTGATGTACATGGTAGCGCAGTGCCTCGGCGCCATCTGCGGGTGTGGGTTGGTGAAGGCGTTCCAGAGAACGTACTACACCCGGTACGGTGGCGGCGCGAACGAGCTGGCCGATGGGTACAGCAAGGGCGTAGGGCTGGGGGCAGAGATCGTCGGCACCTTCGTCCTGGTGTACACCGTGTTCTCGGCCACCGATCCGAAGCGAAGCGCCAGGGACTGCCACGTTCCTGTGCTGGCACCGTTGCCCATAGGGTTTGCAGTCTTCATGGTGCATCTGGCCACGATCCCCATTACGGGAACAGGCATAAACCCGGCAAGGAGCTTCGGAGCTGCCGTGATCTACAACAAGGACAAGGCTTGGGACGACCAGGTATTGCATTGCTAGCCATCGTACCTCAGATTATATCATCAAATTCCCCTTTTTTAACATGTGTAGGTGTGCATTGATTTTGGACATAAATGAGAGTAACGTAAGGCATAAGCTGACACGATTTTTTGATTTTGTGTATGTATGCAGTGGATGTTCTGGGTTGGGCCATTCATTGGGGCTGCGATTGCTGCATTCTATCACCAGTATATCTTGAGAGCTGGAGCCGTCAAGGCCTTGGGATCCTTCAGGAGCAACGCTTGAAACTCACTACAAGTTCTTCAATTCTCCGTTTCAAGGGACGGAGCTGGATCAAGGAAGGGTCAAAGCAAAATGTTGAATTTTCTTTTTTCCAATTCTCTGATCTTTAAGCTGTGTTCTCGAGTGCTGGTTGTTGTGGTTATTTGCTGTTTCCTAGTCTCTTTAACTTTGTAAGTGGCGTAATGGATTGCAGCAATGCACGTATGTCGACTTTCTAGCATCTTCTCTCTTCGCATCGTGCTATATATAAGCTACGTACTTACTTGACCGAGATAACAGGACTGAGCGCCAACGAGAAGTGGGGGAAAAGGAGAAAGACTAAAATCCTACAAGCATTATCAACTATCACTTGAGAATCCCGAACTTTCCGAGAGTTCACTCCACAGAAACTAAGGTAGAGAGGCTATAAAACGCATCCATTATACCGCGAATTGATTATCACCAAGTAACTAAGATCTGATAATGTAATGATCAATAGCTGATTTGGAATCTGCCCTATGATTTTCATCATGGTTTTAATCACCAAATGTAATTGTGATGGAAGTTCTTGGGATTTTGTGTTGTGATATATGTAGAAGTGGGATTTAGATACTACTAGCATGGAGCAACAATCACTACTGGGAGTGAACGGTTTCAGATTTCGCAAATTTTATTTAGGTTCTATGCGAAATCTGGAACCTACTTATCAAAACTGGTTTTCCATTTTTTGGAACCTTGAATCTATCTTGAATATCCTGGAATCTGGAACCTATCATGTCATAAGTTCAAGGGTCCATTTGGGAACCGATCAATTTTCATTCAAAGTATCATAATAATAATCCTGTTCAAGCAACATCATTTTCATGACCAAAAATAAAATTGTAGGGTTTCCTGTAAATAAGATAATGATCATGAAAGGTCCTAGTTCATTTAATTGAATTTATAGATATAACAGACTTTTTATTTAGATTATAAGGTCATGGGACAGAACAAGAGGAAGACATGAGTGCCTCGTTGTTCAATGTTATATTTTAAGTTACTTAAATAACGACACCTTAATAATACAAAATAAAAAAACAACATTTAGTTAGCTAGGACCACAGTTAAATAAAAGATAAAGTCTTCTCTCTAATGTCAGGAAAATAAGCAAAAGAGCAAAGGAGGGGATGCGCGTGCGTCTAACTTCACAAAATATGAAGAAATTCTCTTTTGTCCTCTCAAGCTGCTAAGCCTCAATTTTCTATTTTGGAGTTTCATAGGTCCCAGTCTGGTTTTCGATTCTCAATTCTCGATTTCCAGTTCTACTGAATCATATTCACCACTAGCGGTCACTTATGATCCTAGGTGAACAAATAAGCTATGGTATGCTCGTCCTAATGGAATCACATTCACCACTAGCGGTCACTTATGATCCTAGGTGAACAAATAAGCTACGGTATGCTCATCCTCCTAATCCATATCCCAAGTGGCCAAAGCCTGTATACTGATGAGGGCCATGATCAACTCCAATCTTCCATGGCTAAGTCTCTTCAATGGCCAAGTCATGAGTAGCAATAAATGCATTAGGACCACGTCAAGTCCATATAAAACTTCATCAAAGTCTAAATCAACTTATTTGCATAAATCGATTCAACACGCTTCGACTCGTCTCATGTTGTTTAATCAGCAACTTGTAAATCAAACTCCCGTCGAGTTAAGACAGTACACTCGCGATCGCCCTTAGTGTAACCATTACTCGAAGAGCCGATTCATATGGGGACGACCATGCAAAGACCGGTGAACCTCCCCATCGAGCAATTGGGAACCCCACTTCACCGTGCTAAACGAGAGTCCCGTGCAAATTTTGAGCTCGCCTTCGCGGTGTGCGTAGCATGTCATGTGACTACATGAGTGAGAGTCGCTTTCGCAGTTGCGAAAGAGGAACAGGATGCGCGGAAAGAGCGTGAAGGTGGCCGAGGTGGCTTTTTTAATATTAGTCGAGGGAATGAGCATTGATTTCAGCTTTTTCTTCTTCCCCCTCTCTTTGCATGCGTTTCTGGTGCGGCCTTCGCTATAATAATTCGCGGGCAGGTGTAATGTGGAAGTAGCCACACCCCACCATTATAATTACACCCACCAAGGGGTTCATTGCTATATATGCAAAGATGTATATACCCTTGCTGAACTCCCAAGCTAAGAAATGAAAATCCACATGATGCGCCATCACTCCTCCGTTTCCACCACGCTATAAAGCAGAGCCGACGTCGACCCCTTATGATTCTAATCTTGCTCCCTCCCATCATTACCAACAACAAAATAGAAAAAAGAAGAAGAAGCAAGACGAAAAAGATTGGCTGGGAGTGAGAAATAGCACATTTGTTCGGGGGTCAAAAATCTTGTTCTCACGTCTGCACTTAGATGTGCATTAGAAGGCACTCAAAAGTGGAGATGACATGTCACGGAACCACTTTAATGCCGCAGGCCTAGACGTAGAATGAATAAGATCACGAGGAGGGAGCGTCAGCGTCCAAGATGCCCTCTTTACTTGGGTACCGTTCTCGCAAAAATTAAGCACTCAAGTTAAGGTCCATGAGGTCACAAAAAAAAAAAAAGTTAAGGTCCATGAGAAATATTCAGCAATGATCTTATCCGAGGAGTCTTTGGAAATAAAGAAGAGGAGACAATTTCCTTTCTCAGACTTAGGGTTGGAAGAAGCCAATTTGGGGAGAACTTACTTTCTTATTCTTTATGCCTGAATACCTGTCCATCATTTTGTTCCCTCCTCTCTAATCACAACCGCCCTCCAATTATACTTCGTCAAAAATTCAACTCCAAGCAACAGGCCCCTCCACGACCCCTATAAAAACCTGCCCAAAGCATCCCAACCTATTCAACCCCAAGAACTAGACCACTTTCACTTTCAGCTTTACTCCCGAGAGACCAAGAAACATGACGCCCATGTCTTTTTTCTTGCTCATCCTGTTGACTCCCGCTTTTCTGTGCCTGGCTGGAGCACAAGACAGAGCCCCCATGGCATAGCCAATGAAAACCCCATGGCCTTCTCACCTTCGGCATACGATTTCTTCCACCCAAACACGCAGCAGACCACTGTAAAGAACCCATGTGCCAAATCTAGTTGCTCCCCATTGCCTGAGGCGGCTCAAGTGGTTGAGGCGGCTCAAGGACAGGAAGGCAAACTCTCTGCAACCCGTGATGGTAAAAGCCAGATGGGAGCTGGTGGCATTGTCGGCATTGTGTTCGCTCTTGCATTTGCCATGCTCTTGGCAATGGGCGTATACTATGTTGTGGTCACTCGCCGGGCTAATGCAAGCAAAGCCAAAGCCAAAGCCATTCAACCAGACACCGGATGTGCACAGTCAGTATAGGGTGTTCCATCATGCCGAGAAGCCTCTCCCTATCCCCCTATCTCCGTCCTTACTACTGCTATTGTTCCTTTTCTATAGGACTTATTGTCAGGGAGTTTTCTAACTGATGTATGTATTGCTGAATCTAGCAAATATATTTAGATTTAGTGAAAATGTTGCCTCCAACGTCAGTGACTTTACCCTTTGATGCACTGTCCCGGCTCAATTTACTGCATGAGAACTAAGAAATGGCCAAATCCAAGGACATCCTGTAAAAAAGGTCCCCCAGGAATAATACGAGATGATAGAACAATCTAGAGAAATATATCCGCAATGGCATATCTGAAAATGTAAATCCAGATGAAAATTTGTCAGGCATGTAGACCTCAGATTGACAAGATAGTGTTAGGACGTCTAGAGGTATGTAATTTCACTAATGCACTCAGAAAACAAGGAACACAATTGGGTAGAGTTCACTAGCTGTATAAACATTTTAATTCATACTATTACAAGTACTTGCCAACATGCAATCAATGTCCAACAAGAATCCACATACCAACCTGCAGGAACATCCAACTTTCAAACAAATAAAGTCTCTTCACATGCTTACAAAACGAACTTTGGTGGAAAAGACAACTCTCGCGACACCTCAAGTTAAGGATTCATACCAATCACGCCAAAGAGAACAGACAGGTCGCCTTCAGATGGTAAAATCATCTATATCAGCATATTCCTCACACTCTAGTCCACTCAAAACAAAATTCATGTTGATGTATTTCTAATGGAGTCTTGTTAAAGGTGACCCAAGGGCACTAGTTAAGACTACTACAGTTGGTAAAAAAATGCATATCAGTACATTTTGAAAATGGGAAAAGAATATATTAAAAAAAAAGTGGCATGCTTTAAATAGAAACAAGAGCACAATTAATGACCATTAACAAGTGCCTTTGACACTATTTAACATTTTCTTCATGATATGAGTCACAGTATGTGCCCTCCTCACAACATCTTGAAGAATGAAAATTTATTCAACTAGACCTCCACCGAGATATACAGGAAAGCTAAGCCTCACCTAATACATGCAGGAAAGTTATGTCAACATCTCCACACTCATCGAGGATAATTTATCTATCACCTCCATTCCACACTCTTCTCTAGGAGTTCTAAGTCTTGCTCCAGAGAAAGGTGAGTGAAAGCTCGATCTGCTCTTAACCAAGCTCTAGATCATATATTCACAAGTCCAGTAAGAATCACTAGTCTTAGATGTCCCTGTTTGATTTTGATAAATCTTTGCCATTTGATTGCTCTATTTAAATCAACAGTAACATCAAAATAGATTCACAGGCCGATTGGGTGAATCAAAATGGAAGGTCCACAAGGATTCAGTTTCAATCTCGTAAATGATACAATGAGTCAAAAGAAAGGACAACGGCATTGAAGTGATATTGGCACAGGGAAAACTATAACTGGGGTTCAACATCCGATGGGCCTAACTTAAGAAGCAGGTCCATTAAAAAGGAAATGGAGAGATACAAATATAGGAACGACATTACAGAAGTTATTTCAAAAAAAAATTATGAAGTTCCATGTATTGCGAGAAGAGCTCAGATTTTTCTACCACCCACGAGAGCTAAGATACTCTATTACAGGTCCCAACGTCCCATCCACTGACTTGTTCCACAGGTGTGCCAATTCTGAGCGAAATTCTTTTCCAAATATCGGCTCACTTTTCTGCAGAATGTTGAAGCAATGAGATTTAAAATACTGCAGCATGCAATGCCAAAAAGATATGCAAATAACTACATCCATTAAGTCCACAGATCAGAAAATAAAGCAAGTGGAACTTAATTAAACATAGTACACCAGTTGCTTGGCAATGGGCAAATTTGCATAACGACAGAAGCAAAGTCACTAACAAATCAAATAACTGCATCCATCAACTCCACAAATCAGAAATGAAAGCAAGCGGAACTTAAGTAACCAAAGTAGCAATGGGCAAATTCACATAACGACAGAAGCAAAGTCACTAACAAATCGAATAGCCTGAATCAAAATAAGTGAAACGTCACATCCTTCACAGTGTTCATAAACTGCTACAGACACTGTTTTCACTTGCATCTTGAGAAGCAGGCAATAACAACACCCTGGATGGATCTGGCACAGTTAGGTTCTTACTCTTACCCAAGACTGACAGGGATTAGAAGTTCTTTCAAGACAGTGCCCACAGAACCTAGTGGTAAACCCTCTCAATTAAGTACAAGGAGAAGAGGCAAGGTGCCTAATCATATTCAAACTAACTGCTCGAGCACTGTGAGAAGAAAAATTGGAAAGAGAGCCTCACAGGATCGTGATAAGGACGACATCCTATTTCTCCTCAACTCTATTAACTATCGCAAATTGGGAAAAAGAAAAAAAATTCGAACCACTTTCTGGCATGTGTTTGTGAAAGTCTATTTCATGTACCAACGAAGTGCTCCACCTAAGGTATCAACATATCAAGCAGGTTTATGCAATGGCTCCACGTTCCTTCGGTTCAAGCGGACAGCCATAATGATGGATGCAACAGACCAAACCTCAATCTCAGTCATCTCAAGACTCCATTTTCGGAAAAACGACTTCCACCGGCTCCGACCAGTTCCGGTGGTCAAGAGATGAAACGTCCAAACTTCTAAGTGCAATCGAATGGAACAAAACCGCATAGGGCACCGACATCACGATATACTCTTCCTGGTAATTCACGTCGTACTCATTCAATCATCTGACCCCGAAGAAGTATGCTCGTTCGATTTGGGATTACACAGCGACACAAAAGGGAATCCGCAGCTCTACTGAGGAAAAGCCCAAACGAAGGGGCGCGGTCTAGGGTCGAGAATCGGAATACCAAATGCCAGTCAAGAAGAGCAAGCAGAATCGAACGCCGAAAGATTTCACCTGAGCTTGGGCGGCGAGGCGAGACCGATCATCGGAAATGGACCGGTATATCCTCTTCCGTTCCTCGAGCACAACCGCTCCGGCGAGCGCGCCGCCCAGAGCAGCCCCAAGCAGGCGCTCCTGCGAAATCGGATCACCGCAAAATCAATCAATCAATCAACCACCAACAGAAGCTCGAAACAATCGACGGATTCGACTACCCAAAAAAAAAAAAAGGAAAGAAAGAGGGAATCTCGACGGTGGTTCGGCGAATCGTTCGGTGAAATTACCCGAGCTAGAATGCTAATCATGCTGGATTCGCTCGCTCGTTCGCTCGCTTCCTTGCTTCGCTTCGGGATTTGCGGAATTGCAGAGCGGAGGACGAGGAAGAGGCAGGGAGGGGGAGGGGGAGAGGGAGAGAGAGAGGGAGAGAGAGACCGGATGAATTGGGAGGTTCGCCGTCGGGCCTGAATTGAGGCCCAAAGGCTTTTTATAGTAAAGCCCGTTCGTGTATGAACACCCCACGGCCCGTGGGCTGTGATTTTCCTTTCGATAAATTCCAAATAAAAATAACATTCGATTGTAAAAATTATGAAAAAGTTACATACGACTCTACTGGTGTGTTCATTTTGTGGAAAAATTAGTGATTTGGAAAAGATTTTCCAGAAAATGATTACTTATACTATTTAAAAAAATTATTCAATGGAAAATTTTTTATCATCGATAGCAATTTGTATCTAATTATTTTCGTGGGTGACGAAAAATTTTATTTAATATTTTTGTAAGTGTTATAAGCGATTATTTATTGAAAAATGTTTCTCAAATCACTCATTTTTCACTAAAACATATGCACTTGTACGTTTGAATACTCAAATAACCGCGTAACAAGTAAATAAAATAAATAAATAAATCTCAACATACTCTAGGAAAGTTAATAGAGTTAATATCGGTTTTCTACTTAGGTTACGTTTGTTTCATAAAAAAATAAATGATTTGAAATTTTGTTCTTAAAAATAATCACTTGCATAGCTTAAAATATCAATGAAATAAAATTTTATTTAATATTTTTGTAAGTGTTATAAGCGATTATTTATTGAAAAATGTTTCTCAAATCACTCATTTTTCACTAAAACATATGCACTTGTACGTTTGAATACTCAAATAACCGCGTAACAAGTAAATAAAATAAATAAATAAATCTCAACATACTCTAGGAAAGTTAATAGAGTTAATATCAGTTTTCTACTTAGGTTACGTTTGTTTCATAAAAAAATAAATGATTTGAAATTTTGTTCTTAAAAATAATCACTTGCATAGCTTCAAATATCAATGAAATAAATTTTTATTATGGATAAAACTTATATTTAAACATTTTTATAAATGGTGAAAATATTTTTCATTTGTGCATTTTCATAACGGATATTGTTAGGGAAATTTGTTTGGTGAAGAAGATAAAGAAGTAGTAGTAGATCCTTAATACTTTGATGCGTGATGATGATCGATGTTCTTAAGGCATTATTTACCCCTTATTGTTGTTGTCGGGTTTAGAACAAATATACCCCTAAGATATATATCAAAACTGTAAAGAAATGAGTTCAGCAATTACTCAATTATTCTATTGAAATTTCACTTTGAAGGTGTTAAAGTTGTGTATATGAAAAGAGAACAAGAGAGAGTTTTGAAGAAGAATACGTTATGAATAGTTGTGAATCGGTCTTTGTCAATTCATGCCTAGCCCGAAAGAATCCCATATGAATACCACTCTTAAGGTTGTGAAGTACTCAAAGAAATGCCCAGGACTTGAGATACTTATTTCTCGAAGTCGCAACATGGAAATGACAGCCATTTGTGACATATATTATACCAATTGTTTTATGAGTTGAAGGTTCATTATTGGCTTCTACATTAAACTTGGGGAATCGTTGCTTTCGTGGAAAACAAAGAAACAATCCACTGTGTCTTTGCCATCGTCCAAAGCTGAGTATTGAGCCATGGCTAAAACTATTTGGGAAATAATGTGGATACGAAGGCTACTTCTAGACCTTGGCTATAAGCTAAAGGACCAACCTTGCTATTTTGTGACAAAGATGGGGCTCTTAAACTTATGGCAAATCCCATAGTACATGAGAGAACAAAACATGTGGAGGTTAATTATCACTTTGCTCGTGACAAGATTTAAGAAAGAATAATCGAAAAAAGAGGAATAGGAATCATAGAGTAACCTGTGAATATCTTTATTGTGCCCCCATGTTAGAGACAACATGCATAACTTTTAAGTAAGTTAGACGTCTTGGACATATACAAGCCACCAGCTTAAGGAAGAGTGTTGGAAGATATGCTTGATTCCTTGAGTCAAAATGAGATTGCAATTTGTCAATCTAGGATTATAATTGATTCTTCTTAATTTTGTTGGAAATATCATTTCCTTTATTGCTTCCATTTTTGTACTATATATTGAGGACTGTACATTGAAAATATATAATGAAATATACATAATACAAAAATTTTCGTCATTCTATTTTCCACTTTGTCTCAAAAACTAAGCGCAAGAGAGGATTCCTAGGGAGTTTGCTTATACCGATCAATCAATTTTAATCATCTTCTTCTCTACAATTGCTCAATTTCAATTTTAATCATCTTCTTTTCCACAATTGCTCAATTCCCCACAATCAAATATCTGTAGCTTTGTCAGTGTTGGCTCAAGGCGAATGCCATTTGGTAAAGAGGACAATCTAGGATAGTCTTCGATCTATAGTGTTCTCAGAGAAGAACAATTTTGTAGCCATTCGGGCAATACACTCAAAGTTGGAACGGTAATGCTATTTTTTTAAGTGTTTTATTTTATTTCTAAAAATTTCCTAAATACATTGAAAGTTATTTTAGTGTAGGATGAAATTTCTAATTACAGGAAAGTTACTTCCACAAATAATTTGTACTTTTACCATTGTTGAATAATAAAAAAAAAAACAATATGGTCCAAGCTAGTTTGGTTTGGTTCTCGGTTCCTAAGGAGGAATAGGACCAACTCTTGCGAAACTAATGTCATGCAGGGGCTGATGCAAAAAGGAAAAAAAAATATGGATATTGATATCACTACCATCCATGACAGATTTATCATAAATTAATTAAATTGGGGTGGGGACGATTTCATTTCAGGAGTGGGTTTCGCCTCCATGCCTGGAGGCGGGAAATGACGTTAAGTTTATCTAAAAAATAAATTGGTACTCATTAATTTATCTCTCATTAATTCTATTAAATTGTTGAATTGAAAAACATATAACAGTTGATGAGTACACCATTTTGGGTTTTATCTTTCTTTTATGATAGGCGTATAAGTTTGCAATTTTTGTGGTAAAATTGGTGATTAATAAATGATAAATTTGTCATGTGTGTATCAAGTTTGAATTTTTTATGGTCAAAAAATGAATTTGAGGTAAATTTATCATAAAATATATTGATTTTGGATTTTTAGTGGTAAAAAATTAATTTTAAATAAATTTATTATATATGTATCAACTTTGTAATTTTGGTGGATTAACTTAGTAAGATTTTTTATGCTATACTTTTTTTTTCTCTCTCTTCCAAGCGTGAAATTGACCTTCAAACAATCAACTGTTCACTCCTTAAACGTGACAGACGTTAGCAAAAAACCGAGACCAACCTCTCGTCCTAGCAACCATCACGACAATTTGCCCTTTCTTTTTTTTTCTAATCAAGATCGAGCAGATCCAAGTTTTGCGTGACCAGTGCAAAAAAAAAAAAAACCACTTATTTTCTTCGACTTAATTCGTTATTAAATAAGGATATCAAAGCAAATGAACAAAAAAAACGGAAATAAAATAAAAACTATAACTATCATTCGCCTAAATGAACCCAACGCTTAGATTTATGTCACGTCATTAATTTAATGCCGGTCAGCCCAAGAACGACGTCGCGCGATCGCCAGTCAACGGTCTTTCCGCTCCTCCTTCGCAGTCGTCGCCGCTATAAAAGCCCACCGCACAGAGCAGAGCGTAGCGCACGGCCAGATCTCACTCCCTCCTCTCTTCCGATAGCAATGTCGACTCGCGTCCTCCTCCTCCTCCTCTCCCTCGCGGCGCTCCTGCTCGTCGCCTCCTTCCCTCGCTCCCTCGACGCCGCCGCCGTCGACGCCGACGACGACGACGAGGATCTCAGCTTCCTCGAGGAGCCCGACGAGGGCCACGGCGGCGGCGGCGGGGGCGCCGCGGCGGGGGATCACTCCGAGTTCCCCGACTCCGACCACTTCGAGGACGACGAGGACTTCGAGAATTACTCCGATCTCGACGAGTCGGAGGCCGATGCGGACGCGTACAAGGAGCCCGAGGTGGACGACAAGGACGTCGTCGTCCTGAAGGAGGGGAACTTCTCCGATTTCGTCGAGAAGAACCGGTTCGTGATGGTGGAGTTCTACGCGCCGTGGTGCGGGCACTGCCAGGCTCTGGCGCCGGAGTACGCCGCCGCCGCGACGGAGCTGAAGGGAGAGGAGGTGGTCCTGGCGAAGGTGGACGCGACGGAGGAGGAGGAGTTGGCTCAGAAGTATGAGGTGCAAGGGTTCCCCACTGTTTATTTCTTCGTCGATGGCGTTCACAAGCCGTATTCCGGCCAAAGGACCAAGTAACGTTCCGATTGTTTTTTTCTGCTTTCGTCCATTCCCAAGATCCGTTTTATTTTATTTTATTTTTCCTGGAACTGAATGTCAAGATGCGATTTTGCGGTCTTTGGTTTAGTTCATCCTTGAGACCGTTCTGATTGAATGCTATGTGCATGTGAGTTGGGCTTAGCGGTATATCTGATTTCACTCCAGGGATGCTATTGTGACTTGGATCAAGAAGAAAACAGGGCCTGGCGTGAATAACTTAACCACAGCGGACGAAGCCGAACGGGTGTTGACTTCCGAAAACAAAGTTGTTTTGGGCTATCTTAACCATTTGAAGGTACGTGGTACTGAAGAATTGACATTTGCGCGAAATTTTCCTACGTTTTTTCGGGTATCTAATTGTAATGGGATGAAGCGACTACTTTTGGAGCAAAAAGCAATCAAAATTGATGGGCTTCTGCCAATAACTGAAGTATGTTGGAATTATATGCATTATTTCGCACTGCATGCCATTTATGTGGTGCTCGAGTCCGAGATAATTGTTCTCAGTAGGGATGAATGAGAATTGCTTTGACTTGTCTCCTTTTAAGTATGGAGCGACTGTTCTCTGTTCTTATACCCCCAGTTTAAAGATTAAAAAAAATAAAATTAAAAATGCCCGTTTCCTAGCCATTCATTTGGTTTGTGCACACTTTCCAAAACCAAAAGATAAATGGAGAAGGAAGAAAGGTATTCCGGGTAAGTTAATTTTGCATTTTGTAATTGATGGTAGGGCCCTGAGAGTGAGGAGCTTGCTGCTGCTTCAAGAATTGAAGATGATGTCAACTTCTACCAAACTGTTAATCCTGACGTTGCAAAGCTTTTCCACATAGACCCTGAAGTCAAGCGTCCTGCTTTGGTCATCCTTAAGAAGGAGGCAGAAAAATTAAGCCTTTTCGGTAAGTTTAATTTGCTCTTTATGGTGAATGAAACCAAAGCTGCATATATGCCAAGGCACCTGTGTCTTATGATGTTTTCCTTTTTCTGCAGATGGTAAATTTGAGAAGTCTGCAATAGCTGAGTTCGTTTTTGCGAACAAGCTTCCTGTGGTTACCACTTTTACCAGGGAAAGCGCACCATTAATTTTTGAAAGCCCAATTAAGAAGCAGGTAAGTGTAATTCCTTGGTACACGAGCAAGTGTCAGAATTCCTTGTTGACGTTGATTGAGTTTTGTGAATTCTTTTCAGGTGTTGCTGTTTGCCACATCAAAAGATTCGGAGAAATTTTTCCCAGTATTTGAGGAAGCTGCAAAGCTTTTCAAGGGAAAGGTAAGTTGAGACCATAAGGATGAAAGCTTTCCATTGGTGTTACATTTTTCTAAGTAGTGGTTTTTCAATTGAGGAACTTCCTCAGTAGTCTTAGTCAGTATTTCATGAATTACTGGCTACATGAAACTTGAGGAGCAATGGAAGATGCTGCTGTTTACAGAGCCAGGAATAATTAGTGTATGAACTAGTTCGAGTTGTAGTGGTGGAGTTCATTTCCACAACTTCATAACTTTAATGATACATTAACTTTAATGATGCATTGTACTAAGTTGACAGACTATTATCTTCTTATAAGCATGCAAGTGTTGGGTTTGTCTTCCCCAAATGACAAGTTTAGCCAGCCAGTGGCTGCTGGTGATATCTCATGGTCTATTTTGCCCGAAAGTAAACTAAGTTGTAGCAGTCAAATGCATTTCACAAAAGTAATAGGATGGTTGATGCATTTATGACTTTCTTTTTCTTTCCTCTCCAGCTGATCTTCGTATATGTGGAAATGGATAATGAAGATGTTGGAAAGCCTGTGTCAGATTATTTTGGTGTCTCCGGGAGTGGTCCCAAGGTAATTTTTGTTTTATGAGGACGCATGTGGATTGATCGGCTTTCATTTCTTGAATAACTTCTTGGTACTTGTCTTCAACAGGTCCTTGGATACACTGGAAATGATGACAGTAGGAAGTTTTTCCATGATGGAGAAGTGACTTTGGATAATATTAAGGTCATAAAGCATTCTGTAAAGTTAGAATACTTTGTACTGCATTTAGTGAGCTAGACATAACATTTTGCGTTTATCTCTCGCAGGCTTTCGCTTCAGACTTCTTGGAGGAGAAGCTAAAACCTTTCTATAAATCAGACCCAATTCCTGAAACCGTGAGTGATTGGTTTCAATTCTGTGGAACTTTGATTGTCATTTGGTTGTACTTTCGATAATTTGGTACCTGTGACTCTTGTAGAATGATGGTGATGTGAAAGTTGTTGTTGGGAACAACTTTGATGAAATTGTGTTGGATGAGTCAAAGGACGTCCTGCTCGAGGTACCATTTCCTTTTTAGACGAGAGTGTGATTCATCTCTTTTCTGTCTGTATGGGAAAAATCTAATGCAAGGTCTGTCACCAGATACATGCGCCTTGGTGTGGGCATTGTCAAGCACTGGAGCCTACATACAACAAACTTGCCAAACATTTGCGTGACATTGACAGTCTTGTTATTGCCAAGATGGATGGAACGACCAACGAACATCCCAGGGCAAAGGTAAGTTGGCTTATGATACAGCAATAAAAAAAGAACAGAGATTATTTAAGAGTGGTTATCAGCACTTCAGCTTCGTTCTTCAAATACATGTTTTTCTTGTTCTGTGTCATTAATTGCAACCTTGGGGATCTTTTCTTTATTAAGTTGTCCACATTTTCTATTATTTTGTCAATAACCTTAGGGATCCACCTTTTCTTATCTATCTGTGTTTGAGAGGTTTTGCTATGAAATGTCTCCGATGGATTGTTATAGGAATGGCGTGGCTAAAATTTTTCTACTTCATGCAGGCTGATGGATTTCCCACACTTCTTTTCTTCCCAGCTGGAAACAAGAGCTTTGATCCTGTAAGTGGCTTTTCAAGTTTATTATCATTGTGGTTGTATGCTCATATACTTCTGCTTTTGCCTGTTTTAGTCTTGTATGAAATCGAACAAGTTGCCTGTTTTAGTCTTGTATAAAATCAAAGTATGTATGCCCGGTCTTCATGAATTTTTGAAAACCTGAAATTAGTTTACTGTCCTCTAAGGCTTTAGTGACTTCCAGTTTTGGTAAAACCGATAACCAAATGTTGCTTGGAAATGAAAGAGCATTGATTCATATGTGTTGATCAATTCCCTTCGCTCGTATTAGAAATGCTGGGATAGAAAATTTTCCTCTCTCTCTAGTCAGCAACTGCCTAACGAAATCATCTTACTTGGGACAGATCACTGTAGACGCTGACCGGACCGTGGTGGCTCTGTACAAATTCCTGAAGAAAAACGCATCAATCCCTTTCAAGCTTCAAAAACCAGCAGCATCTACTCCTAAACCTGCCACTACTGACACCAAAGAGAGCGAAGAAACCGTCCCTACCGATCTGAAGGATGAATTATGAGGGCGATGGGTATCTTTCTCTTTCATTGGGTAATAGGAAAGAAAGAGAAGAACAGAAGCAAATAGAAGCTAGACGAGTGTAGAGTGATCAGAGAGAGAAGGAAAACACCAGAGTAATTTAAAGCTTTTGTTTTTACTTGGGGTGAGGACTGTGGGGGTCGTTTCTCTTAAAAGTTGCATTGGCCTTCTAGTTTTGACTCTGTATCATCAGTAATAAAGTGCATTTTTCCTTTCAAGATCTGGTTGATCTATTGTTCGATGGCTGGAGCCAATGCCTGTGAGGCTTAGTCATTTGTCATTAGCTCCAAAGCAAAGATTGCGAATGAACTTTGCATCGGTAGGTTTCTGCTCTGCCCATATTACTCCCTCAGTATGAATGCGCGGTGGGCGCTGTGAACTATATCAGTAGACAGCAAGGCAAGAAATCTTTAGGTCAGTTACTAAACGTGATCTTAGAGGGATTTGATGTAAGGTGGCTATCTAGGGGTGAGTATGGTCTGGGCAGTCTACTCCCTGACCCTAGGGCCAACCCGCATAGTGCTGGTCTTCAATTTTGGGATCGAGGACCGACCCTATTAAGCTTGGGATTGAGGGCTGGACCGACTCAGTGAATTCAGTCCGGTTCCAAGGTCAATCTGGGACCAATCGATAACTTTTTATTTCATTTTTTGTACTTATTGAAAAAATGATTGAAGACTAGACTGACCTAATGGGTTTGATTCAATTCTAGAGTTAACTCATGACCAACCAATAATTTTTTTTTTTCATTTTTTGTATTTCTTGAAATGGCAACTAAGGATTGGACTGATTCAATGGGTTCGATGACGAGTAAGGTCAGTTAAGAAAGGCAAGCGGTGAGGGTTGAGTGGGGTGAGCGTTAAATAGAGTGAGCATCGAGTGTCGAGTGGGGAGCAATAAGCCAAGCGAGTATCGAGCGGTGAGTGGCATGAGTGACCAAAACGAGCGAGACGAGCATCGAGTGACGAGTGGAGAAGTTGTTTTTTTCGATGTTGGCAAATTGAAGACTAAGATGACAAATAAGATAGAAGAGAACAAGTATTAGAGGAAGATGCTATAATGAGCTGTTTATGCCATTTTGAACTTCTCACAAAAACATTTTTTTCATTCGTAAATTATGACTATTGATGTTGTAAAAAACATTAAAAATCTAAGTTATTAAAGAATAATATAAAATTACTTGAATTACTCACTAAAGAGTTGTTTAATGTTGTTGACGCCGTTTGTTTTAAGGTTTTTTCTATATAAAAAAATTATATATATATTTACGATTGATTTGGATTGGACCGCGTGAACTCCTTAAAATAAACTCCCAGGGGTTTGACTAAGCTTTTCGGGCAACTGCCCACCGGTACTGGTGCAGTGTTCTTAAAGTAGCTTTCGCAACACTAAACGACAGCAGAGCCTTTGAGAAGCAGGCCCGGAAAGACCGGGTTCCACGATCGCAAAGCGCATGCACCCACGTCCTCCCTCCTCTTCTCCACGCTTCAAACTCAAGTCTCTCCACAGCAAAATGTCAGAGATGGAATGCTGACCACCTCGGTACCACCTCCCCCCGGGGGAGGAGAAGAAGAAGAAGAAGAACAGCCGACGGCTTCCCGTACTTCACGCGTCCATCGCTTTGCTTGTATCGCAGGCCTGCCTCTCGTCATCGATCCCCTCGCTGATCATACAGCAAAATCCTTCTTCCACGCGAAACGACGCATCGTTTCCCCATTCTTATATCTGTCGAGTTTTCCTCAGCAGTCGGAAACTGTCCGCTCCCCGTTCAATCTCGTCCCTCGAGGTCTCCTCCTTCTTCACTCCCTCCTCTTTTCCCTTCGAGAAAAACAAGAACCACCTTTATACTTCCCCAGATCTGCATCTCTCTCTCTCTCTCTTCCAGCCACATAAGAACCAGAGAGAGTCTCGCTGACTAGAAAGCTCACACCCTTCGTCTTCATGGCCAGGCTCCGCATTCTCGCTTTCGCTCTCTCTCTTTCCCTCCTCCTCCCGCTCGCGCTCTCCTCCGACCCCCCTTTCGTCTCCCCGGCTCCCGCTCCTGAGCCCTCCCCCGGCGTCCCTTCCCCGGGTCCCGCTCCTGAGCCCTCCCCCGGCGTCCCTTCCCCGGCTCCTCCTTCCCCGCCCGCCTTCCCCGCCCGCGCCGCCCCCGGCGGATCCCACTCCCACCCCCACCCCCGCCCCGCCCCCGACCCTGCAGAGGTTGCCTTTTCTCTCGACGCCCGCCCCCGCTCGCGGCGGGATGAGCGGCGGCGCGAAGGCGGGGATCGCCATCGGCGTGATCGCCGCGGTCGCGCTCACCGTGCTCGGAGGAATGGTGTACAAGAAGAGGCAGGAGAACATGCGGCGCTCGCAGTACCGTTACTCGGCGAGGAGGGAGATTCTGTAGAGAAGGCTCGAACGGTTCCTTTGTTTTGTACCGAGCTGTCCGTCGTTGGGAGATCAGTTTTTTGTCGTGACGCTGTCGCTGATCAGTGCAAGAGGTTCTGCCATTTTGATTGATTTTCGCTCTATATATATACATACACACACACACTGAATAATGCATGGTCCATATTTAGTCAGCGATTCGCCATTGTTGATTGTCGATCGTCGTCTTCAGCTTCTGTTGACATGTATAAATATCATTTTGGAGGTACCATCATGTTGCTTCTTCTTCTTCTTCTTATTGTTGCTGTTATTATTATTTTCTTTTACATGTAATATGTAATTTTCCCGTGACCAGGACTTCGAAACAGAATTTGTTCTCTTAAATTTGACTAATAATACTAGGGAAATCCAATGATTTAGTAGATGTGCGGAATTTCTTTAGGCATAAATACTTACTAAATTGAATGTCCGTTTATAGTTCGTGACAATAATTCAATTTCTTCTGAGTAATGCTGATAGTGCGGATAAACCAATCAAGATCTGCTCAAAAATGTCACCGAGCGACATCAACTAACAAGGTAAGTAAGAGGGAGATGAGTTCGACCAAAAAAAAAAAAAAAAAAACAGAGAGGGAGATGAGTTGCCAATTGCCATGCAAGATAATTTACTTTCTTTTTCATTTGATTTTCACCGGTGCTTCACTTATAAGCGTGTTTTTTAAGGATTTTTGGAGAACGGATCCCAATCTAATGATGTCATCCGTGAGATCAAGCAGAATAGTCAATCTTACTCTTTCTTTCTTTTTTTTTTTTTACCAATTTAGTCCATTTTGTTTTTGTGTCCATTTGGCCAATTTGGATTGGCTACCTACTAATGTGAATAATTTTTTAATTTTTAAATTTTCTATTGACCTTTTTATCTTATCTTTTTTTATTTTTTATTTTTTCCTCATTCCTCTAGCAAGTTGCCGCTAACCAATGGTGACCTTGCCTAGCTATTGGCAAGGCCAAGCCTAGCCAGGTGTGGTGGCGCCTCACCCAACGCCTCGCCTAGTGATGGCGAGGTCGGCCTTGCCATGGTTAGTGAGGGTGAGCCTCACCATTGGACAGTGAGGTTGACCTCGCTAACCCTTGCCTCTGGCTGGCGTCTTGCTAGAGGAAGAAGGAAGGAGGGATTAAAAACAAAAAGAGAAAGAAACGGAAAGAAATAAAAATTGATAAGAAAATTTGAAAATAAAAAAAAATTTTAAATTATCCATATTACCGCCGGTCGGCCAAAATTGATCGGATAGATGAATCGGCACAAATACAAAAGATTTATAAGTGAATTGGCTAAAAAAAAAGTTTAGAACTAAATTAATACAATTACCATAATTTTAAAGATTTTTTTGATAATTTTCCTCAATATTTTGTATTGTAGTTACAAAAAGAATATAAAGGCAGCCCTTATTATTTTTTTCTTCTGTATGTAATATTATTATTTTCATGACAATAATTCAATTTCTTCTGAGTAATGCTTATAGTGCGGATAAACCAATCAAGATCTGCTAAAAAATGTCACCGAGTGACATCAACTAACAAGGTAAGTAAGAGGGAGATGAGTTCGACCAAAAAAAAAAAAAAAAGAGAGGGAGATGAGTTGCCATACAAGTACTATTTCCGAGTGTCTGATAATTTACTTTCTTTTTCATTTGATCTTCACCGGTGTTTCGCTTAGAAGCGTGTTTTTTAAGGATTTTTGGAGAATGGATCCCAATCTCATGATGTCATCCGTGAGATCAAGCAGAATAGTCAATCTTACTCTTTCTATTTATTTTTTTTTTTACAATTCAGTCCATTTTGTTTTTTGTCCATTTGCCCAATTTTGATTGGCTACTTCTCATGTGAATAATTTTTTAATATATTTTTTTGAAAAAAATTTCTATTGACTTTTTATCTTTTCTTTTAATTTTTTTTCTTTCGTCCTTTCCTTTGGCGAGTTGCCGCTGACCAATGGTGACCTTGCCTGCCATTGGTGAGGCTGAGCCTAGTTAGATGTGGTGGCGCCTCGCCCAACGCCTCGCCCAATGACAGCAAGGTCAGCCTTGCTGTGGGAGTGAGCCTCACCATTGGCCGGTGAGGTTGACCTCACTAACCCTGCCCTCTAGCTGGCGGCTTGCCAGAGGAAGAAGGAAGTAGGGATAAAAACAAAAAGAGAAAGAAACGAAAAGAAATAAAAATTGATAATAAAATTCAATAATAAAAAAATTTAAAATTGTCTTTATTAAGCCATTTGGCCAAAATTGACCGGATAGATGAATCGGCACAAATGCAAAAGATTTTCAACTGAATTGGAAAAAAAAAGGGGTTTGGAATTGAATTGGTACAATTACCATAAATTTAGACTTTTTTGATAATTTTCCTCAATATTTGTATTAAAGTTACAAAAAGAATATAAAGGCGACCCTTATTAATCGAGGATCCATCTCTTGGCAGATAATAGCCGCCGTATGCTTATTTATTAACCCCAAAGTCAAGGATACCTCATCGATTAAGCAATTCAGTTCTTACGCTGCGCTTAAATGTAAGGCCTTAAAAAATGCAGATTAAGTTCACAGGAGCAAGCTCTGTTACCTATCAACGTCCTTTTTATCTTTCTCGGCCGGAAGGAAAAAAGTACACATTGCGAGAAAGAAAGGAACAGAAGAGCACGAATAGCTCGGACATCAAATTTTCAGCACTAATATCATCGCAATGCCATTTCCCCCATAACAATAGTACAAGTGGTACATACACTACAAGTGGTACATACACTGCAGCTCAACCATGAGGTGATTATTCTCATTATTCTCTTCCTATGTTGTACAATAGTGTAACTGGTGTGACAACTTATGGGGTCTGTCGAATGGACATAAGTGGCTTACCGTCGAAATGCTGCCATATGCCTTCTTGAAATGGGGATCGTGCTAAATCTTATTCCTCAGCAGCAGGGTCTACCCACCGACCGTGATCCTTTATCAGCTGAATCAAGGCATCGGTCGCATGCTCCATCGCAATTGCTCTCTTGACCACGGTCTGGAAACAGAGAAATAACGGTGAAGTTTGAATACTATCCACATAACGAATTTAAGGACTTAAAGACCGAATCAGTGTACTAATAATTTGTCAGGGTAATTTGTCACACTGGTGAACCAAGCACGGTGTCATCACATTCTTATCTCAACGCCATAGGGGGCAGGTACTTGATCTTAACCACAAAAGCAAATTAGATGGGCTGCTCAATGAATAACGTGCACGAAAAGATAAGAATATATGTATCACCTTCCCAACGTAAAGATCTATTTTTCCAGGAGCACCGCCAACATAACCAAAATCTGCATCAGCCATCTCTCCTGGTCCATTTACGATGCAACCCATAATTGCAATCTGAGACGATGGAAAACAAAGATGCTGTGAAATTCTGGCCTAGTAGAGTGTAGTAGGAACTTTATCATACACAGCTGGGAGTATCTGATTACCGAAACACCGGGTAAATGAGATGTCTTCTCTCGTATTTCAGCACTTATTTCTTGAAGGTCGAACAATGTCCTGCCACAGGAAGGGCACGACACGTATTCCTGAAAGAAGATTTTACGTGCTCAGAGGATCACTCGAATGAAAATTTTTAAAACTATTTGTCAGTCAAATTATTTTCCGATCAACTTTCCTACCGTCTTTGTGTTTCGCATTCTGCAGCCTTGCAGTAGATTGAAAGAAGTATTCCTCAGAAACTCCAAATCTTGGTCCGGCGCTTCTATGAGGAGTCCATCACCAAGTCCATCTACCAGAAGGGCTCCTGCATTTGTTCCGGCACCAATTACCAGGTCGTCCCTATCATCAGAATAACCATCGTCAGCTTATTTGTCAATGTATAAAAGTCCATTCACGTACATTCAAGGACATTGTAATTACCGGTGAGTCCCATCTGGAAATTGAAGATGGTGAATAACAGGGAAATTAAGAGCATTTTCTTGTAGATACTCAAAGAGCCTGCAAAAAGACATACAGCATTATTTTCTGAGGTGGAGAAGATTTGTAACGGGCTGGAGAGGATTGTGGGAGTTAAGCATTATTGAGGCATACCGCATATGCTCCCCTGATGTGCCAATGATCAAGGTGTACAATAGTGTTGTGCTTAGCTTTGAGATTATATAATGCATGCCAAGCATTGAATTGGAATTATAGGGTAAATAGGGCTGTTCCTCAAGGAGCTAAACAAATTCATGAGGTTTCATCAGGTAAAATGTGTCTACTGCCTTGAATTTGTCGTTCCTGAGTACTTTAATCACTATTAAGGAATTTGCCTTCCAATAGCCATTCAACCAGACAACAAGAACCTGCCAAAAGTTTACCTCCTTGCTGCATGCACTCTGCTGGTTTTTTCTTCATTAAGTGGGAGATTATGAAGAAGCATTGTGGCATCCACGCTCTTAAGTATTTCCAGGTCTTTGTATGGCTCATCTCCACGCAAGGACACAACCAAGCGTGTGCCTGACAACCAGTAAATTAATAGGCCATAAGAAAAATTGCCCCAAAAGCAACCGACATTAAGCTCAATTTAGCAACTCCCAACTAAATACGCATGGACATCAGCAGTTCTACCTTCTGGCAAGAGCTTGTGAGCGCCAGATGACAATTCCTTGAGATTGACCAAAACCATGGCATTGGGCAATGGCTTTGTCAGCTGTTCTGATAAAGGAGTTATGACGCCCATGCTAACATCTATCAATCTTTTGAGAGCTAGTCGCTGCTCATGAAAAGATTGAAAATCATCTTAATCACATTACTCAAACTGATTAGTGGTTGTCAGAATATTTTGCAGGTATGTGAGTGCATCCAGGGAATGTGTGGTGGGATAAATGTCATGATAGAAAAATAAGCAAGAGAAATCTGGTTCTTACAGCATCAGCATCATCAACTGGTGGAAGCTCTCTCAGTAAAATTGAGTCTACTGTTGCCAGATCCTAAAATTAAGAGAGAAAGGCACTGAATTTATGATCAAAATCCATATACCATTATATACTTCTTTTAGCAAAAGAGTAAATGACTGGATAAATCTGAGAAAGGGATAGACCTTAAATGGCATTCCAAGAACAAGCTTTGTAGCAAGAGAACGGTAGAAATTTTCTGGGGCCTGCACTAACAAATTCTTGATGAAGACCACTTCACCAAAACTTACAACATACTTGCACCCTCCCCCCACCCAAAAAGAGAGAGAGAGAGAGAGAAGAAAAGTACACCCAAGTGAAAAGGTTCTCAAATATTTTCTGTTTTGTGAAAGTTGAAATGATACCTTCAACTGATTCAAGGAGACAGACATGAGAACGGAACCATCACGGTGGAGGACACCTCTATAATCCACCTCCTCGCCCTACTCCCATGTTAAGTACGGTTGTTAGAAAATGGAACTATCTAAAATTTTATGGCCAATGTCATTTTCAAGATGATGACCAACCTCCTTTTGCATTGGCAATTGACCCGATCGTCGCTGGAAGTCAAAATAATGTCTGTGCTTTTCCTCAAATGGTTCCTGATGGTAATTAGAAATAAAGACGGGGTGAATAAGAATCCCAAAATGGTCGACTAATGCAGAATGATACAATAAACTAAATTTAAAACCTACCACCCCCTTCTGAAACTCTGCTGCTCTCATACCGAGATTTGCCAGCCTTCTACAGGGATCTATCTCTTCTTCAGGTGGTTCAGTAAGAGAGACTCTGATTGTATCACCTAAACCATCCTGCATTAAAATGTTCCATGAACTTCAAGGTCTAATTAGGGTATAAGGAGCATTTCAAATATCACCAGCAATGGCCCGTTATGCGCAGTCCACCAAAAACAAAATGACTCCAATCATTCAAAAATATAAATGAAAACAGAATTTTGCAAAGCATTTTAAACTGCCCAATCACTGAATTGCAGTGTGATACATCTAGATCAACAGGGGTTCTAATCATGTTCAGGACAGTTGCACCGAGCCAGTAGGTGTAAAGGAGACCTGAAGAAGGGTTCCAATGCCAATTGCAGACTTCATGCGTCCATCTTCACCTTCTCCAGCTTCAGTCACTCCCAAGTGTAATGGGTAATCCCATCCCTGAACATTCATTTCAGCTACGAGAAGACGGTATGCCTGAACCATGACAACAGGATTGCTTGCTTTCATTGAGAAGACAAAATTGTGGAAATCTAACTTCCGGCATATTCTTGCAAACTCAAATGCAGATTCGACCTGTTTGAATGAATACCTTTCAGTTTCAGAGCTCAGATCATAAAAAAACTGAAAAGACAAACGAAAAAAAAGAAAAAAAGAAAAGGTAAAAGAACTTTTAATAGATTTAGAGAGAATAATTGTTCACCATTCCCCTAGGAGAATCCCCGTGGTAGCTCATGATACGATCTGAAAGGCTTCCATGATTTGTGCCAATACGCATCGCCCTTCCATACTTTTTGCACTTCTCAACCAATGGAGTGAATACCTGGTAGAGCAGAACAACTGTATCAAAAATAAGAAACTAGGTACTTGCGAATTCAGATTGCTTCTACCGAGACAACTCCACAATTTAGTCCAAAGCCCTCTTTTCACCAAATTCAAGCCCACACACATAAAAAGAGCTAGTCATTGTCGAATGACCCTTCTTTCATTTTACTGACAGATAAAAGAAAGACTGCCGCCACATTGACACTTCTTTCTTGTGGTGCAGGCTGGGAATCTAAAATCATACAATTCATGCCTAAAGATAAATTGTTATGGCATTTACCCTCTATCTTGTAAATTTATTTTTCTGTAAAATCTCATCACCATAGATAGAATATATGCAAGTCATGCACCCACTTCTACAGCTACAAGGAAGGGGTTCGAGTCAAACATGCCACAAGAGTTTGAGCGATTGATGGATCAGTAATATAACCTGCTCAATATGCTCAAGTTCTTTCTGGTACTCCTCCTCTGTGTATTCTATCTGCTCGAACTGAGCCCTTCTATCAGCTACAATATACAACCTTGTTGAGGAAGTGTACATCATACACAATTAACAACCAAGAAGGACTTCTACATACCAAAATTTCCTGGATTAACACGAATCTTGTCAAAGCATTCAGCCACCCGCAGTGCAACTGAAGGTGCGAAATGAATATCTGCTACCAGCGGGATATTGTAACTGCCAAAATCAACAGATATATATCACTCTACACGAATCGTTCCATAACTTTCAATAGCAGTAGATAAAGACCTACTTTTTCTGCACAAGAGAGTTCTTTATCTCAAAGCATGCATCTGCTTCTCTCTTTCCTTGAACTGTTATCCGGACAATATCAGCTCCCTTGTCAGCAATTCTCATCACCTACAACCAGAACAGAAAATTATTAAAGGAAGATTCTTCACAAATGTGTGATAGTACCAATGCTGGCTGCATGATTTAACTAGTCCAACACATCACATTTCCATAAAAGCAATATTTTTATGCCATGAAAATGTTTCAGTTACTCAGTTTCTTTCTAGCCTTTTAACTATCACCAGAAGTATCTGCATTCACCTCAGTCTCTCTTGGTCCTCTTCAACATGCAGATGCTTTGATGATATTACTAACGGAAGGATAGGGTATCATAATGGCGGCTCAGTAGATCAAACAAATGAATGATCGGCTGGCAGAGTTACCAAATTAAAGGATAGGATCTGCCATAAATGCATATTATTGAATCAACAGAATGAAATAGCACTTTGTAATGGAACTAACTTAAACATGCAGGTTTAAGTAAAGAACCTGTTCAACTGTTCCAGCAACGTCCTTAGTATCACTTGTAGTCATCGTCTGTATTCTTATGGGATGCTCACTCCCAAGAGCCACGTTTCCCACCATCACTGTCCGCGTCTTCCTCCTGACTGTTTTGTGCAAAGACTCACAGTACTTCTGCCTGGGAACTGGTTATATTCATGGTCATCAGATAAAAAGTGTATAATATTGTTCAATTTTCCCACTTCAAAGGATAAAGTACATAACTGTCTTTCCTTTAAGCATGTTTAGTTGCATATACTGAGGCATAAACAAACAATATAAAGATGGTGACCAGTAACTTCTCCTTGCTCCAGGAGAAAAACCATGTGGTAGGACCATCCATGTGTCAAGCAAATATAATTACAACGTTCATATCCAGAATTAGGATTCTCTACCTTTTCCATATTAACTTGAGCCAACCAAAGAGAAGTATGTCCAAAGTCATGTAACCTTTTCTCCTTTTTTAATGATTTTGGAACTTTGGAAAAGAATTAGAAAGCCGTGAATTGGTGTCATCGTGCCTCCAAGAGCTAGCAACCCAATTCAAAAGGTATCTTACCTAATAACGGGCTCCCCTCCGATGCAGGCTTGAGCTGTATCTCGGAAGCAGGTTTGCAATTCCTGATCACGGTGATCTTCTTTCGGTGAGACCTGACTCTTTGCTGATCAGAAATCCTGACAAAATCCATACTCTTTACAAATCCCAACCCGCTATCCCGGCTCTTCAGCCCCGAGAAGGAAGCTGGCACTGCTCCGCTCGCCATTGCCATGAAGTAGTACCGTTACCTTCAGCCAAAAACACAACAAAGAGATCGCACTGATCAGTCAAAACACAATAACACTTCAATCCTCAGCGCAACACGTCTCAAATATACATCTTTTTATCTATTGATTGATACGGTAAGTGCAGCACAAAGTTCAGTGAGCTCTTTAAGACAACAGGGGACCGACATCAATTTCCTCAGCAAAGAGGGAGTAATCCCACAAGAAATCAGAGAGTGCCCACCTCACAATTCAAGCGAAAGCTCAATACTTGACAGTCAAAGCAGAGAACCCATCAATTTTCTCAGACTAAGGAAATCAAAAGAGAGGACTCAACAAAGAAGAAGTGCTGGCAACACAAGCTGACCAGGAAAAGAGCTGAGGCCTCGCGGTTCTACCTGGAGAACGCAACACACCCGCTAGCTCTTCAAATCCAAGGACGGGACTGGCAGTGCATAAGTGAGAGCGATTGAAAGTGAAGACGAAGGATCCAGAGAGGAGGGAGAGAGGATTATTTGAGGCCGGTGTTGAAGGTATCTTGTATTTTAATCTTTCCCCATCGTTTTCACGGAAATTAGGAGGTGGGTATTTAACCAGGAGCCGGAGTAGGGGTGGGCATATGCCGTAAACGAGCCAGCGACGAGAACACGTTGAGCAACACGACAACAACATTTTTCTCGTTACCTCGTCGGCTTGTCCTTCCTGATGGTTGTGGTTGGTGGTGGCCATACGAACGCTCGCAGCGATCGGAGTGGGGGAAATTTATTTTATTTTATGGGACGGTCCCTTCCTTTTCTCTTATTTCTGTTAGGCCCCTCGATTCTGGCCTGGGCTTCATTTCTGCTCCCACTGGCGTTGTTAATTTTACCTCGCGACGCTCTCTTCCGCGAGTTTTATTTCCCTTTCCAGCTAAATTTGGACTTAGTGAGTCTCGGACATGCAACTTTCGCTGAATCGAACATTCAGTCGAGAACTCAGTGTGTCGTTTTTGGACCAATTGAGGCTGGCCCAATTTTGTCACGGACGTGGGAAGAAGTGCGATTATGGGATTTTGCAGGGGCTTCCCCAACCAAACAAGCTAGCGGCCACAGGAGTTGGGGAGGGGTATGGACTTACGCTAGGAAGAATCTTTAATCGAACCCCGTTTGGCGTCTAACTTCAACCGTCTTAACATGCCAATTAGCTCCTAGACTGATTCTCTAGCGCTGTTACATAGAAAAGGACAAGACGACCGAGGTTTGGTGGGTGATTTAAGGTTGCTGTTTTTGCGCGACCAATTCCCCGTCCTTAAAATCAAGTGTTACGTGAATCTTGCCATGCCTCGCAAACGCTTAAAAAGTTTTCACCAAACAATCGAGATTTGGTGATTTAAGGTCGCTGTTTTTGTGTGACCAATTTGCCGTCCTTAAAATCAACTGTTACATGAATCTCGCTATGCCTCGCAAACGCTTAAAAAGTTTTCACCAAACAATCGAGATTTGTTCTATTGTAATCAAACGGTCATAACAGTCCTCAGTGATTTTGTGGGAGTTGTATCGTGGTATGATAGTTTGTGAAAAAATCGGACGAGAGAAGAAAAATTGGAAGTTTTCATATTCAAATTAGACAATCCATCGAGATACATATCCAATGGACGATTTGATTGATTGATCGTTTGAGCATATTCCAAAGGATGTATGTTCAAGCCCGGCCCATGAGATGAGAAGAGTGTCTGAAACTCATCTTATTCAAAATCGAATTGACTTTTTAGGCCGTAATCGCTTTCACCTGTATCCATCGCGCAACGTCACCAAAACAAAGCCTTACAGCATGTTTTTCACGTCGTGAATGAGTACTGACTTGGGCGAAGTCTGGATTGGATGCCACCTCGTACACCGAGTTCTCAAGCAATCGTGCATGACGGACCACGAGATTCACATGGATCCATGATTCACATGGTCTCAGGTTCTGTAGAGATGTTGAGGTGAACAGCATATCGATTCAACGCCAGCACCAAACACGTTTTGCACTTTCTCTCGAGAGCGAAGAGGCGTCACTGCAATTTGTCTGGAGCAATCAAGAGATCTGATTTAGGGACAAGTGGAATATCCTGTGTCAACCCATTACATGCGACTAAGCAGAGCAATAGATATTGTATATTCACCACAATGCCCGCATGTTTTCTTCATGTCTTGAGGACGACACAACTGACAGGAAAAAAAAAAATCGAGCTCAAAGTGATACAAGTACAATCACAGACACCGTTTGGTTCGAGCTATTTTTGGATTAAAGGGATTTTTGAAAATGCAAATAATGTTTGGTAAATTGTAATTTTAAACTCACATTGTGAAACAATTTTGGCTTAAATACCGTTCGGTGAAAATTACATTTTGCAAAGGGTTTTTGCTAAATTTTTTATAAAAAAAAAGTTTCATTTTTTTTTTTTAATCTAGCCATCCGATGGCTAGATGTGGTTGTCGAACGGCCTTGCGACCCAAGCAGCCGTCTAGGTCGCATGAACCCAGGCGACAGTAGCCTGAGGTCATCAAACCTCAAGTGACGCCTGGGGTTGGATCGCCAACCCAGGCAATCAATGCTTGAGGTCACTGGACCTCAGGCGACACCTAGGGTTCGCAACCTAGGCGGCCGTTTAGGTTTGCACGAACCCATGCGACCGCCGCCCGGACCTCAAGCGATGCCTGGGTCACATGACCTCAAATGGCGGTCGGCGGGTGGCCGTGACCCTCGGGCGGTGGTCGTCGGCACGGGCAACTCCTTGGCTGGCAGTCGTCGACCTCCACTCTTTCTCCAGAGAAGATGAAAAGTACTCGTGACTTGCATTTCGAAGATGCAACTTCCTAAAGTACCTCCAGAGCTATTTTGGGGTAAAAGCCCTTAGGGCCATTTGGAGATGCAATTGCATCTTTGCCAAAGTCGTCCAAAAAATTGAACCAAACATGTTTGCATTTGGCCAAACTCTTTTAGAGCCCAAAAGCCCTCTCAAAATACCAAATGGGCCAATCCTCCATCTTCTGGACAAAAACAGCACTTATATATATTTAGAATCAGACCCACATCTCAGTATGCCTCTTCACTGGGGTATGAATTGCTTGCGAGAGCTCTGCCATGCTTCGGACTTCTCTTCGATTAGAGAGTGCCTTTCAAGGATCGCAACAGTCTCTTCCTCAGCACTGGCATTTAGTTCAGACGAGTTTTAGAAGAGTTAATACCAATAAACCATGTGGCAAATTTCAGCTATATATGATGCATGCCTTTGCCTAACCATGTTAGTTTAAACACCAATATTGACTCTGATTTGAGCCATTTCCTAGCTTTATCAGGAAAGAAATGACAGAACAAGGGCACGCATCCTCATTATTCACATGTATAAATACATATGCATAAATATAACTGCCTCTTCTAATAGTATAATTCCATATGGTGACAATGACGACTAAGGAATTGCTGGCTGTATCCTTATGAGCATAAACAAAAGTTATCGCTTTTCATAATCACTAATTCAAGCTAGAGAAATATGGGCTCCCTTACTTCTGTCTTGGTCAAAGAAGTAGTTGTGCGCAAGTAATTTGATAGAATATGATGTCTGTACAAATTGTAATAGAGGTAATCGTGCAGGCACAGGATGGTTAGAGTCAATGGCAACACATATCGTGTACAATCACCAAAATGCCCAGCTGTTTTCTTCATATACTGAAGACTCTGAGGGACCCTCCTCATATAGAAAAATAAACATAAGCTCTGAGTGATACAAGTACAATCACAGAGACACTATCAGTTCCTCCATCTTCTGGACAAAAACTTGGACCTGTCTATATTTAGAATTAGACCCACATCTCAGTATGCCTCTTCACTGGGGAATTAATAGCTCTGCGAGAGCTCCTCTATGCTTCGGACTTCTCTGCGATAAGAGAGTGCCTTTGGAGGATCGCAACAGTCTCTTCCTCAGCACTGGCATTTAGTTCAGATGAGTTTTAGAAGAATTAATACCAATAAACCATGTGGCAAATTTCAGCGATATATGATGCAAGCCTTTGCCTAACCATGTCAGTTTAAACACCGATTGTCTCCAGCTTGAGCCATTTCCTAGCCTAATCAGGAAAGAAATGACATAACAAGGACACACATCCTCACACACACACACACGCAGAGACACACACACACACACACACAAATCAATGCATCTTCTGATAGTAGAATCCCATATGGTAATTGTGACAATAATGACTAAGGAATCGCTGGCTATATCCTTATGGGCATAGCCAAAACCCATTGCTTTTCAAAATTACTAACTCAAACTAGAGAAATATAGGCTCTCTTCTGTCTTGGTCACAGAATTTGTTGTGTGCAAGTAATTTAAAGGAATATGATGTTTGTACAAATTGTAATACAGGCTATCGCATAGGCATGGGATGGTTAGAGTCAATAGCAAAGCGGAGTACCTTCCAGGTCTGAGAATCTTGTAAGAGCCAAGCTTTGTAAGGTCCACAATTGTTGACCCAGCACGACCTGAAGGAAGCACACCACCATCATAAACATATGCACAGTGTTCCCAGAGGTTCTCGAAATCCTTGATGCAGACACTACTTGGCTGGCCACTTAAGTTAGCACTTGTTAAGGCAAGAGCACTCCCAGCTCCACGGGCAATTACCCTGATGAAGTTGCAGTCTGGCACTCGGACTCCTATACTATCTAATCCAGGATTAAGAGACTTATCCAGAATACTTGATTCCCCTGAAAAGCATTGAAATTACTGCCCTTATAACACTTCTGTATGATGATTAAACAAAACAGAATGTGAAACATGAAATGGTATTATTCCACAAAGAGAGAGAAACGTATTGGCATAATGCTCTTCCTAGAGGTAGGGTGGAAACCTTTGCACAGGTGGTTGAGACTCAGGAGTTGCTTTATTGGCATAACAATTTCTTCAGTTCACTGATTCTCGTTTCTCACTCATGCTTCAAGATGGTTAAGTTAAATTAAGTACCTCGCCTCAATATGACAGTTACTGGTCCCGGAAGGAGAGAATCGAGCAAACCATGGGGCAAATGGTTGGTCACCGCAAAACGTTCTATGTCAGAGACATCCCCAACACAAATGGCGAGAGGGCTCGTATGCTTCCGTCCTTTGATCTCATATATCCGGTTAACAGCTTCTGCAGAACTGCAGATCAGCAAACCATAAGTCATCAGTAATCTATAATCAGAGTTCAATTATTTTGTCATCTTTCCTCATTCTGTCTTGCATACTACTACAAGCACTTCCAATTCGAAAATCATAATTCGAATTGATGGACAGACCTCCAGCAACTATCAAGATCAGATGAACAAATTGAGTGAACCCCATTTACTCGAATTCCATCTACAAACAAATATAACACTGCACCTCACAAGATTCACACTTGACCACTTTATAAGTGGGCATTCTTCCGAACACCACGCCTACTGATTAAGAAATGCAACGGCAAGGTCTAATAGAGGAACGACATTTACCAAGCATCGCAAGCGAAGCCGTAGAGCGTATCGGTCGGCACAGCAATCACCTTCCCCGACTTGAGAGCTTCGACTGCCTCCGGGGCATGAGCCTCGGTCGCCTCGCGAACCACATCCAACTTGCCCTCGCACTTGTCCAGGCTCCGCGCCATTTTACTCCCGAGTCGCCTGCTCTGCTCTGGAATTCGCACCAACCCGTTTCTGGGCACACCTGAAAGGCCAACCGAAACGCCACGTCAGACGCCGAACGCACCCAAGACCGAAACTTTCGCCGGAAAACCACAAACCCATGAACGAACGAGCACGCTCGCGCTCGGAGAGACGGACCTGAGAGAGGGAAGCGGGCGTGGAGGAGGAGAGGCGGGAGGGTATGAGCTATTTTGGTGGGAACATTCATTTAGCAGGAGAGGTGAGGCTGCGGAAGATCTTGGGGGCGCTTGGCTTCTGGGGTCAACTCGTGTCATGACCGTTTGTCAACGGATTGCCCTAAATTCTTGGAGCTCGACGCGTTCCTTACTCCCTTCTTTTTCCCTTGATGTAAATTTATTCTCTTTTACTATTTCCTTGTTCTTTCCGAACTGGGTCCGACAGCGAGTGTTGATTGGACTGAAGAGCTACATTGCTCAGTCTCCCCTTTGGAAACGGCCCCGAAGCCCCCTGCAAATTGAGAGGGGAGGGGATGGTAATCGATTTATACGAAGATTGATTTTCGATGATGAAGTTAGATGCCGATAGTTGGTCGACAGGTCTTATTTCATTCATTCGATGTGAAATCGGAATAGAGTGACCTCACTTGGTATTAGATTCTTAGAATGTGAATAACAAAATTTATGTTTTTCTATTTCTTTATTTTTCTATTATCCAAAATAGACTTAGAATAAAATGTGTTTAATAACGTAATTTCATTTTTTTTCTATTTTGGGAATGAATTTCTAATCAAAAATAGATTTAGAAAAGAAATCAAAAGTTAAAATTTTTAGCTTTTTTATTTCATTTGCCACCTATGGGGCATTGATCACCGGCCGCTTGCCACAGGTTGTCGGACCGCCTACCGTTGAATGCTAAACGCCAAAAGCTCGTCATCCGCCGCCCGCCGTTGGACGCTGGCCGCCGTTTGTCTAGAAATAGAAATTTTATTTTGTCCGCCGCCTGGGCCTGGTCACTACGACCCCCTTTGTGAGGAGGCACCCCTTCTCCCGAAGTTATGGGGCTATTTTGCCAAGTTCCTTAGAGAGAGTTGTCTCACACCCCTAGGTATTTTCTACCTACCCACTTTTGTCAGTTTCGGGTACAGGTACCCTTTTGTTTAAGGTTGTTCAAGCTTTTCCAGGGAGTATGGCATGGGTTACTTCAGCGCCGTAGCGCCTGATACTCGAACATTAGCTCAGGGCATTTTCTCTACCCCTTCTTACCCTGAAAAAGCAGGGGCACTTTGTGTCCTTGAACCGATAACCAGCTTTCGGCTAACCTAGCCTCCTCCGTTCCTTGGGACCAACAAGGGGTAGTACAGGAATATTCACCTGTTGTCCATCGACTACGCCTTTGGGCCTAATCTTAGGCCTTGACAAAGCGCGCCCTTAGCATAATCCGAAAACTCAATGTCTAAGACATTAGGACTGGAACAAAATCTGACTATCTGCAGCTCGTAAACCAGCCACAAGTCGCAGTACCATGATGATTGGTAATGGTTCCGAAAGGAAACCGCCTATCTAGCACATACATTGCAGCATCATTCCACACAAACTACAGAAAATTTGGCCTGAAACTGTTTATAGTCAGCCGCATCGAATCTTGCGGGATCTGCCACAGAGTACAGACCGGTCGGTTCAACTCCCGCTAAAAGTTTCCGGGTTGTTCACATGGGTCGGATGGCTCAGAGAGGATCCTTCCCACGGTGACTCCAGAGATCCCCGAGGAGCCTGGCTGGGACGTATCGCCACCTGAGCACGGCGAGATTGTACCAAATGGGCATGCCGTCTTCTCTTCCATCTGAAGAACTCAACGAGGATCGAACTCCCGCTCATTGCGACACCGAATCCGGCAAAAGATGCGAAGAGAACCGATAGGATGGCTGGCAGATGAACCTGCGACATGCATCACAAAGTTTTGAGCAGACTCGCCCGTCGAAAACGGAAAAGAAGCTGTTTGAAAACTGATTGTGATTTTGACACGGGCCCCTGCATTCTTACCAAAGAGTAAAATAGATGAGCGAAGAGAACCACCAGGCCAAACTGGAAGGATGCATAAACCCAGACATATCTGCTCTTCACTGCACGGGCACATCAAAGAGGTCAAGTTAGAAAACATTGTTCCGATCGACAAAAAATACAAACACCCCATTTCGATAAATCCATGTTTTTCTTTTGCCATATAGACATCCTAGTTATGTTTGTCGAGCATCGTTCGCGACCTACCCATGGTTGATGAAGTAATGGACGCCAGGAGACCTAAAACACACGAAAATGGAAGAGTTATGGCAATTGCGCCTGTACCCATCTTCCCAACCTGCACGTCGGAGACATGTCGCTCAGAAACAGAGAGGATGACATGACAACATATTTGAGTCACTTCTATTTCCAAAGATTTAGATCGCTTATGTCTCACCAAAAGCTGCTCAAGAAAACAAAAGTAGGCCAGCGTGCTCACAACGACGAGGACTGGCACTTCCTGCCACAGCCTGTAAAGATTCGAGTATTAAGTTCAGGAAATTGCCCCTCATCAATCATCTACTAATAGCACTCTTTTCTGGTCAACTTTGATCGAAAGTACTTTGATATTGCAGAGTAGATGGCATGTTCATTACATGTCAACTTTTAGTGCTGGTAAACCTTTATCAGAACCCAGAAAAATGTTGAACATCTGACGATGAATCGAGAGGAAACACAAATTTAAAATACAAAACGACGTGTAAATAATACTGGCTATTCACTTACCTGTATCGACCAAGATCTTCCATTTCAAATCGAGTGCCTCCCAGGGTTCCATTGTGGATGCTTTGTATTCTCAAAAGAGTCACGGGCAGATTCTGAACCTCTTGTTTGCACACATCGCAAGTCCTGTTACCTTTGACGCTAAACCACTTTCACAGCGCATTCTTTATGGGCCAGAGCCAATTCGCCTTTGCAGCTGCATTCCATCTTGAGAGTTTCCCCGCCCTCAGACAAAGCAACCAGACAAATTCTACAGACCGCCTCTTCTTCGGGTATGTCTTCACCATCAGCATCATCTGCTTGTCAATTGAAAGGTTAAGTATGGGATATTACCAGAACACCAAGCATGTATGTCTAGACAAACTTGAGCTACAAAAGTAGGCAAAGAAGTGCGCCTGTGAATACCGCAAAGTTATTGTCCTTCTATTGGAGAGATTGACAGAGAAAGAGCTCTGAGATATCGGAAAGTCGAAGACATTGAAAAAAGGCGGATAGTTCATGGATTAAAATAGCTAGGGAGCTCCTCTAAGTGCTAAACTAGTAACATGATTGCAACTACACATCTAGCAGCAATTTGAAAATATCTCAAAGCATAAATTTCTTCGAAAAATGGCGTGCACAAGAAATTTAGTCAAAGAGTTCAAAGAAGGAAGCTATAGAATTCATCCGTTAGCCATTCGGTGAGAATATACCCTGATCAACTGTCTGAGATATGTTAGGCGTCACATCTCCTTCCTTTTGACGGGGTGTGGAAGGTATTACGCGGAAGAAAGAGTCCATTCTCCTAATGGTATTCTCTTTGTCATTGACAGGAACTGAAAGTGACCGCGGAATTGTCCTTCGAAGTCCTGTTGACTGCAAAATCCACGGAAAAATTATCAACCAAGAACTGCAAATCAAGAACCCCTGGAAAGTGATTTCGTATTCCCTTCCCACAACACTGAGTCAGTTTGGTGTCAAGAGTTCGTTAAAAAATGAAATTCAAGAGAAGTCCAATAAAATCAGCGGTACTAGACGCTCACAAGACGGTATTGTAAATGTCTTACAGTGGGCTGTGGAGTACTACACACTCTTTCGCCGTGCGAGGATTCTTTACTGGAGTTCCCAATTGGAGTTGCCGGTAGCGAAGATGCTCTCCTCGATCTAGGAGTGAATAGCTTCGTGAGTGACAGTGACCTAGCTATGGAAGGCTTTTCTCTTAGTCCTGTGAATGAAGCATCTAGATCTGGATTGGTGGCTTTCTCAGTATCTGCTGCTGAATTTCGGTACATGAAGCTCATCTTAGGTAGTAAGTTCTTTATGGATGATTTGCCCCTAGAAGAAGAGGGACTTGGAGACACAGTATTATTTCTCGCTTCGTTTGAGCTCGGCGTCAAGAGAAAATTTACTCTCTTAGGGGTGGCACCCGGTGTCGGCGGCATTTTGATGATGACACTGTCTTGAGTCCACGTTCCCATCTTCCTCGAAGGTATGTCTAGGAAAAGATTCTGTTTTTTCCAATGATGAACCTGTGGAGCTTCTTGCGCTGTTCCCATCAAATCTTCGACCTAGAAATAAGAAACAAGGATCGACCGCTGATCAGAAACCATACTTCGTATACGCTTTCAAATTTAATCTGCCAAGGCTTATTCATGCAGTGGAGCTACTCAATCCCATTTTATGATACAAGATAAACAACAAAATCCAAGTGATTATGGCAGAATTTACTACAAATCATTGGCCTAACCAGAAAGCAACGGATCAAGATGATGAACCTCGTTCAGATGCCGAGTGCACTAGCCAGGTGCCAGAAATGCAGGCAAGCTGAACCTCGGTACTCAAGAAACATATTGGATCAACGATCTCGAAGAAAATATGAAGAAAGAGTCAACTAGACAAACTGCTAGAGTAAGTACTAACTACAAAGATAGCAAAGCAAAGGGCAGTACAAGTTAAACTGCTGCAACTTCGGAGTGCAGATTACTAGTCCCTGAAAACATGCACTGCCATTGGAGTTTTTATTTCACTCAATTCAAAGTCCTTGAGCTCCAGAAGACAGCTCTCACCAAAACTAAATCACAGTGCATTAAAAGAACCCAAATAAAAAAGGAAAGAAAGAAAGAAACATAGATGCCACAGAACTACCTTACGAATGGGAATGACTACAGTTGCTTCACCAGTAATAACGTCTCCCTGCACCTTCTCTGAGACCTTGTCTTCAGTTTCCATTTTTACTAAAAAAAAACCCGAAAGGATATACAGAAGATTCAACAAACAGAGCAACCTTCAGAACAGAACACAGAAATCAGCACGAGACCATACAAAAATTGACACCAGAACGCTTACAACTTGGAAAAGGAAGAAAGGAGGGAGAGAGAGAGAGAGAGAGAGAGAGAGAGAGAGAGAGAGAGAAGGAGGAGAGGAGAGAAGAAGAAGAAGAAGGGCGTGTGTAAGGAAGTTTAAAATAGAAAGAAGAATCGAGTGTTGGAGATAAATGGGATCCTGGGGGAGATGAAGCGTTAGCGTTAACTTCATTTAATGGTGGTGCGAAGATTTTCATTATCATGGAGGGCCCTCCCAAAACGTACGCGCAGGCACGCACGACACACAAGCACTCCCACTTAAATTCCGTCCAGTGCGCGAGGACTTCTCGCCACCTTTTGCGTGTGATAATTGGTTCATCATGTCGTCGATAAATGAACAGCAGAGCATCACTTGGTTAATGCTCTGCTTGCAATGTGTGCTCTGCGGGCGACCAAAACACTGTTCCCGTGAACAGATAACAGCGGACGATGCATCTTAGATTTTGATTTTGGACGTTAACCGCATGCGTGCGTGCGTGCGTGCCATCTCTCGACCGTAGCGAACCTTGCTCGCTCGCCCACGTTATCGTTCGGTCAAGGAAAAGGCTGAGGGTCGGCAAAGTAGCTGCGCACCAGCATGCTGCAGGCAAATGAATGGATGATGATTCACCGATGGACATCGATATCACATCATGCACTGAAATTAAAAAAAGAACCGGTTCCATCGTGCACCATCATCACCCAATTGACGAGCTACAAGGTGCGAGAGGAGGGCAGAAGAGGAACTATCCGGATCTTGAAGTTCTTTTTTTCCCCCGCTTTCATCTGTTTAGTTAGTTGATTTACATTGCATAACTTTAGAGTCCGTTTAAATTTATTTCTTTTTAATATTTGGGATTTCACTTTTATCAAACGCTAAATGCCCGACAGTTTCAAAAAGCACTTATATAGATATGAATTTTACGATTTCTATATGAACTATTCGAGTTCCTTCATATCTTAAGATTATTTTCTGCGATTTAGCCTAAAGTCAGCAAGTATCTTGAAAAGCTTCTTCTAAATATGCTTTCAAGGTGCAAAATATTTTTGCTCAAATCTCAAAATTGTTCGAGCCCACAGGAAACATTTTACCGGAACAAATCAATTATTAGTGAACGAACATCCTTTCTGTATTTTATTGTTATTATTGTTTTTATTGTGCGGCTGGAAAACAACAGGATGGATTCGTGAACAAAAGAATTTGACGGTCCATATATTTTTGGAGTTATTTAACTGAATGGTGGGAATATAATTCTCCTTTTGGATTGTCCAATCATTGGAAAAAAAAAAGGAAAAGAAAAGATTGGGGATCAAATTCAGATTATTCTAATCCCTGGATGATTCTACTTGTCCTGTATGAAAAATGGCACGCCAACTGTATAGAAGGACTTACGGAACCAAACTTTGAAATCAAACTTCTTTTTGATTTTACGAAAATAAGATCTAGGGCAAGCTAAGTTCATCAAATTTTGCAAAGTCTGCTGAGGCCTCGACTTCCGATGGATAATGTAAGTACGACCTACTTTTAGGCACAAAGTTAGGGCTTAGGTTCATCCGAAACAGGGAAACCATCTGTTTTCACACAAATTTTCAAACAAAATGACAAAAGTTAGGTCCCTTTGCTTGCCAATGCCTACCTAAAGAAAAGATGGCTGCCTCTGGTAGTTAGTGCAAATGATTTTGACGCTTACACACAACCAAAATACATATTGGAGATATGCAGATTGAAAGAGTACCAAATGATTTTGTCGATACATCTCCATTAGAAAGAACTTGGGAGGAAATTGATTTGCGTAATAAGATGAATACATAATCAGTGGATTTTAACTGGGCCGATAGTTCAACTAAATCTATACTAAATCTATTAAAAGTGGTCATGAACTCATCTCTTAACTCATAGGGTTGTTATATGAGTAAGTTATATTTAGTAAATGGGTCATAAATTGGTTTAATATAGATGTTAAATAGATTTATGATTTATTTATATGCAACTCATCTCTACGTCTCTCTTTTCACTCTTGCTCGCTCTCACTCGATCTCATGCTCGCTTACTCCATTCTTTTACTTTAGTTTATGTTCAAGTTTTCTAAATTGAGTTAAATATAAAAGTGTTTTAACAATATGAATAAAGTTGGGTGCATGTTAAGTTTGGTATGAATCACTAGATTTGTATAGTATAGAAATTTATCAAAACGGGCTAAATTGGTTAACTTGTGTTAGATCATTTTCAACTCAACTTAACTCACTCGTTTGACAAGTCTTAAGCTCGACGATCGGACAACGAACCTTTTTTGGGGCAAAACGAAAAGGGCAAAGCTATATAAGCCCGAGAAAGTGCTCATAGAAAGCTCTATCTCCATACAAAGTATCTTTTCTTTTTCCCTTCTTTTGAAAATTTTGGGTGAAAAAGAAAAAGAGAATCTAAGTATTATTCTTGGGACATGGCAAAATGGACCATGACTTCGCCATTAGGTCCAAAAGGGTCCATCGCCTGCAAGGGTCGGGCTGCGAATTGAAAAGAAGAGAAAGCCGGTGGATGAAAAGGATTTATGTTGGACAAGGAGAAAAAAAAAAAGCTGAAAAAACCCAGAAGAAAAGAAGAGAAAGAAAGGGCGAAAATGGACTTTGAGGCTTCCCTCTGTTCTGCAGGCCGATCCAAAAGGCAAAGGTAGGCACAAGCTCATCAAAGCAAAAAATCAAAAGAAGATCACCATCCTATTCTGACTCCATCGTCCACCGCTTTTGCTAGTCAATCGAAAGAAGATCACAAGCGGTCGAGCCGTGGTCAAGCTCGCAATAGCTGGTCAATCGTGCCGTCTAGTCATTGAGTTCGATTCGATTCTATGGCTGGAGGAGTAGTCAAAATTTGAATATCATAGACAATACCTAACCCAATCAACTAAGACCCACCTCGACGTCGACTGTTGTGGTTCTAATGACCCGTATAGTCCAGCTTCAACTCCACTAAAGATCCATCTTTTGGTTGGGTTAGGTTAGAACTAAGATTGAGCATGTGATTGCCTCATCAAGTCGGAGCTGGAGCTCAGTCTTAGGATAAAAATCGATGGTTCTCCTTTATTGGGTGATATGTGACCAAAAACGTTTAGAATATAATTTCAATCTCCTGGCTCTAAGGAAAAAAATAATTTTTTAAATAATTTTTTTTTTTTTCCTTCTTCCTTTGTCAGCTTGCAGGCCTCGATGACAGACGGTATCAAGCCACAAGCTGGGCTCGAGCTTGATCCTCATCAGCCTGTGCCTCTGGCGATCACTAGTTATCACTGAGACCTAGCAATTGGCCGGGAAGAAAGAAAAAGAAAAATAAAGAAAAGAAAGAAGAAAAGAAAAAAAAAGCGTAAAATATTAAAAAATAAATATGAACAATTCCTCGAAATCTTTAGATTTAGGAAATACATGAATTTCGCATTGAATGAAAAGTATTTTTGGTTGACTAGATAATTTCGATGAAAGTCGAGAAAATTAATTTTGGGAAAATACTTTCACTCAAACAACCGTACCCTTAATATGTCTAACCATGCCTTGAATAATTCCATAATCTTTTCTTTTCTTCTTTTCTCTGGTTCGGGTTCAGGTATTACCGTGGCTGCTCAGTCCAGACTTACTCCTCAGCTCTTGATGATCCCTTCTTACTAAGGATTTTGTGACAACTACGGAGAATTGGGAGAGAAAATCGAGACAAGAGGTTAAGGACCAGCTTGCCTGCCCCACCCCACCCCACCCCACCCCCCACATTGCGTCCTCCATCACCTCAAACGTTGGGGAACAAGAAATACTATGAACCGAGTTCTGCTCATATGGGCCTGCCTGCAATGACGCAGAGATCCTAAGTACAATAATGAAAGGGCCTAGGGTCTTGGCCCGCTGACTAGTCCCGTTGCTGCTTGCACGAATGGCAAAAGTACTTCCTTCCTCCTCCTTTTAGTCCGTGCCCAACAGAGACCAGTGTACTTTGGTCATCAATAGTACCAGAAAAGAAACAAGCAGAACCATAGAGTTGCTAAGGATGTGGCAAAAGGGCGAAATAATTCCTAATATGAAAGCGCAGACTGGAAACCAGACCTGTCAAAATATGGACCAAGCCTGGTTTTTCTTCCCTCGAGTCATCCATGTTGAATATACAGATAGGGAAGAAACAAGTCGGATGATTATTTATCATAACAATGCCGAACATTAGCTCCCCGGACCCAGCTGTGTGGAGGGCCTTGTGCACGGGGACGCCTTCTTTTTACTTTTAATAACCATGCGAAACATTCATTCTGGCAGGCATTGTAAAGAGTTCGACAAGGCTACTGACCATCACAATAAATCGAACCCTTTGCGACTTATAGTCGCTCTCACTCAGCAAATTTTTCAAGACCCTAGACGAGCTGGAAGAAACTCATCTATGATTGCCAAAAAAACTAATCAGATGAAACTGAACTGCTGCAATAATCCAGACAGACAGTGTGATGAAAACGAAATTTAACTTGACAAATCTTATATAGTGCAAATGCTTGACCCAAGCAGGAACAGAAGATCTGGCAAAAAAGGCTAGTAAATCAGAGAAGACTATGTGAGATGAGCAGCAGAGGAAGACAATTAACCGTGCATTTGAAATATACTAAAGAGACTAAAAGCTATGACGTGCAAAGCAAGTATGTCAATTTTCTCCCACTATGCAAAAAAATTTCATTGTAAAAGTGCAGAACAGGTTACACCATGATCAAGCAAGAAACATCCTCACTGCCCAAGCGCACTGACATTTCCAAATGCTCACAACAGTGCATCTGGCATCTTGTTTTGAAATGATGCCAACTTCATTATGTCATGGTCTATAATCCGTATTGATTTCTGTGGAAATCAGAGTGCTTTTGCATGACAATGATGACATGTCTAATTCAACCATGCCATCTTTTCAACACTGTGCTTTGAGCAAAGATTTCTAAAGCAAATTGCTAAGCATTTTCTTTACACGAGACCACAACTAGAATGATGTTTAAATTGGAACATGGAACTTCAAATCCAAGGAACAAAATCCAAATTTTCCTTGAAAACGGTTTCAATGAGAAAGATAACAGAAAAGAAGCCAAATTAAGAATCAAAAGATGAATGTCATTATTGTACACACTAAAACTTTTCACTTCATTTGCAGAGATGACCTCCCTGGGCATCAGACAGAGAGATGAGACAAGGCTGAAATGATTTCTCTATTCCTCTTATGCAATAAACATCAAATAAGGGGAGGGATAAACATAACCAAATACAAGCATTGAGAAAGAAAACCAAGTTCAAGGTTCAAATCCTATTGTAAAGACTTAGTCTGGTTGCTGAAACAAATGTGCAACATAGCATCCTAAACGGCCAGGTCAGATAGCAGGTACTGTACCTTCTTCAAGTCAATTCTGATTTACCAGTCAGCAACCCATCACAGCGCAATTGTATACAAACACCCCAACATTCTCCTTGACACCAAGCACCTTCCAATCCAAAGTGCCATTCTTGACCCCCGATTTTGGATTCCAAGAGTTCAGCACAATAGCTTCACCTTCTGGACCTCTCTGCCCTCCGACAACCAAAAGTTCCTTGCCACAAGCCTTGAAAGCAAGGCCCCAACCATTCGAAGAATCAGCCTTGACCGGAAGCCTCCCCAGCACATCCCAGGTGTTCTTCACTTTGTTGTACTTCTTCACCATGTTGGTCAAGGGCTCTACAGAGTAGAGCTCATTATCCACAACAGCCACAAGTGGAGGTGCCTGAGCAGCCTTATTGACATTTGGGTACATTCCCTCTATTTTCCTCCACTTCTTTGTCTCTAGGTCATACTCTTCTCCACATGTTAATGAATCAGTAGGGCTCGACATCCCACCAATCACGTAGAATTTGCCGTCCATAAAAAAACCAGAACACAATCTACGTGGTGTGTGCATACTAGGTAACAACTCCCATTTACCGGTGGAAGAATCATACAACTCAGCCGATTTCAGTATATTCCCCTTCTTATCACTTCCACCTGCCACGATAGCAATAGAGCCAAGGCAACCAGAGGCAAACAAGCAGCGCCTGTATTCCATCCCCTCGCACTTTACCCAACTTAGATGGACCAAGTTATACTTCCAAATGGCAAAATCCAACAGCTCACGGCCAAAAACCAACAATTCAGTGCCGACAGCCAACGATTCCTTGTCTGCATGGTTGAAGCATTCATCACAAGGCATCTTAGGCAAGGACATCCACTTCTTTCTAACAGGGTCAAACGCCTCCCACCCTCTCGGATCACAAACAAAATACACCCAATGTTCAATGATACCCATCCGCCTCCTCAGCTCATACAAAAGCCCACTCCTGATTAATTTTTTAAACCTCGTGTTGGTACACGATAATGAAGCATAATCAGATCGACAAACCCAAGCAAGACAGTTCAAAGCAACATCATCTATAAGACCCGGAAGGAGTGAATCACTTGGTCTCAGCCTGGATGGTGAATGACCATCATCCACTTCTCCCATCAAACTTAAGCTAAAAACAGTATCCACTTCTTCCTGTACCTCCTCCATGTCTGAACAATCCTTTTTCACCGTATCTGTCTATAGTATACCGACCCTCCACGCAAAATGCCCGAAATTTCCCACGCAGAAAGATTTCTAGAAAACGCTAAAGTAAAGTTCCATGACGCCATATCCAGGAAATAAATCTTGGCCTTAGCACGCAATCAACTTCCATCTCGTTTTCATTCTTCAGATCAATTTATACAACTGGGAACGACGAACCCGAAACCGCCTTCTTCAGATCATGCCCGAATTTAAACGCTTCTAACGAACCAAAGCTTCTAATTTAGGCAAAAGCTCATAATTCCCACGAACGATCGAGCCGAGCTCCCCCGTCACCGATAGCATCGCGCGCGTCTCCTCCATACAAGCAATCGAACCGGGTTTACGAATCTGAAAAATCAGCAAAAACTCGACATGAGCACCCGCGCCACAACATCATCCGGCTTCCGTTCCCGCTACGAACGAACGGGAATCGAAAGAGAGAAAAAAATCGAACATCGAATGAAATGTTGCGCGAATCAATCCGGATTCGGAGGAATCAATTTGCGACAACCGGGCTCCGATCCGCATGCGATTTACCGCTAGCGTGGGGGGGGCGCCATAAAGATCAGAGCGAGCCTCCGGACGGCCGAGAAGAAGGCGGGCGAGCGCGTGCGTACCGGGGAATTCGGAATCGCGGCCCTCGATCTCAGCGCTCGGCATTCGCGGTGCGGTCGTCGCCGCCGGGCATGTCGCCGGATTCCGGCGCCGGAGAGAGAGAGAGAGAGAGAGAGAGAGAATAAGATGGGAGCTACTTTAGCACATAGAAACTGAGCTGGCACAGCATGAGAGAGAGAGAGAGAGAGAGGGAGGGAGGGAGGGCAGAAAGAGAGAGAGAATCGCGTTAAATAACAAAAGATGTTCGCGGTGCTTCTATTTTCGCCCCCTCACTTCCTTATTAATTCTCTTTTAGCCCCCAGCTTTTTTATTTTGGGTCAATTTGGCGACATGATTGCTTTTGTTCTTTTGCCCTTGTGAAATTGCATTCGCGACACGTTTCCAATGGAATGTAAGTAGGCGAAAAACCATATTAGATTCATTTGAATTGACCAAGTCAATTTTATGGGAAAAAATAAATTGACTATCTTCGTCAAAACTTCACGGCCTTATTCTCTAAAAATATCCTCAATTTTAAATCCAATCTCAATTCTAGCCCAAACTTAAAAAAAAAAAAAAATCTTAACTTTCATGCATAAAAAAATCATGCTGCTTCTTTAAAATTATCAACATTAGGGTCAATTAGATGTTCATTATAGATACTTATGTATTTACCAGCGTTCTTGTCTTTGTATGGAACAACAACCTCCTAATATTTATAATTTTGAAGAAACTAACACTAATTTATGGACGCATGCACAAATTTGGATTAGGGCGAAAGTTGTGGACTTCTTTAGACAAAAAAAAAAAAAAAAAAAGATTGGGACAAAATTGGGATTTCATCTAAAGTTTGAGAGCTTTTTGCTGAATTAATGCGAAACTTTAGGGAAAAACACGAGTACAATCTTCTTTTGAATTGTGATTAATTATGCGAACAATTGCATGTAATAACAGCACCAATGTATATACTTAAGTTGGTAGTCCATCGTTATTCGAAAGATATTTTGGTAAGATCGAGACACGAAAATAAAACAACTACTTAACGACACGCTAGACGATGACTAGTCGCGTCTTTTCGGATTATCTAAGAGATGTATCGGGCAAAGTGCGTGAAGATGAGTCGGATGCTACTTGGTCTTTAATTAAAGAGAAAATAAGGAACGGGTGACTAGCCCTAGGGCGATGGAAGTTGGAGGTCGTTAAATCGTTATGATTTCTCGGTAATGTCCCACGCGTTCAAGAATCTCATATTACCTTTCGACAAAGCTAAAGATGTAGTGACCATGAAGAAGGAAATCCCAAACGAACGCGCAGGTTATCGCCAAAGCAAGAAAAGAGATAGGAACCACTTGTCCAAATGAGTTATCTTGCCGTCCATAATTGAAAAAAAGAAAGAAAGAAATTTAATTGTACTAAAAGTATGTAATCTACTCCATCTTGGTTATTAAATAATATACGTTCCACGCAAGATTTACATGATCTGATGGTTAAAATGGAGTGAGTTTACACGCATCGGATACAAATATAGATTGAGGTGAGGTTAGAGCAATTTTTTAGTTGACAGCCGCCTTGAAAAAAAGAAAAAAGAAAAAAAAAAAAAGGTAGAATAAACAAATAGAAAGATGAATAAAGTCTGCAAGAGCGCATGCACATTGGGGATCTAATCATGGGTGGGTTTGAGCCGCATCTTCTGTCGTCAAAGGCTTCACTTTATCAAAGTTTGAATTGTCCAAGGCACGTCTCTTCTTCCCCCAGCTCTCTACCTTGAATTTTAGCATTCCACGGCTCTGGAGAAACCAAATGAGGCCGGCCTTCTTACTTTTTTCCATGGAGAAAAAATGAAAACGCAAAAGCGAACATCGAATCATAATTTCGACATCGAATTGTTTTCGATGAAAAATGACAATATAAATGTAATGTAATGCGAGAAAGATAGCTCATGATACCATTTGAAACGAAAGGTATGGAGTATATTTTATATGAGGAGGTAAAAGTGTGTTGTCGAGATGATCTTTTGAGGTATTGCCCTCATTGAATTTTCCCTACAAACGCGACGCGTGGCAAATTTGATGTAGAGCTTTGACTTGGGCGAGCGAAAGGGTCATGCCGACCGACACGTGCTTTGAAGTTGAACTCATTCGTTGGTTCCGGTCTTGATCATTGCCCGTCTGCAGAACTTCATTATTGTAAAGTTGAAGTAGGTTTGAATGTTCAATGCTTTGCTGTGCTCATCGACTCTTCCCCCCTCTTTCGGCTCTATAAGTCTGGCCATCTTATCTAATCTTCATCACCAACAACACAAAATTACTTTTCAAGTTTGCCGACTCCTCCGACGGCCTTCAAGGTGGAAAACTTTCCTGCGTCGAGCTAACCGTAATGGACGGTATGAAATCCAACCGATCCGACGGCCCGAATCCATTCTACGGCATAAAGAGGGGTTCGCTAGTTCTTGACTTCACTTCGAAACCAACCCACCTACATTGTATATTTCGACAATATGCGCTATTCATGATTGCTAGACTACATGGAAAGGCCGAAGTGGACCAAATCCGGCTCGTTTTACTTTTGTCCCTATTGAAGATGATGACACATAAAGATGAAGATAGATGTCTTGACAGACCCACCTAACCCATTACTCTTCTTCGCTTGATTAAACAATTATAGAGCGAGTGATGATAAGAACATCCGTGTTTGCAAGCATGACTCTTTCGAATAAGACGTGGTAATGAGAGGCTTCTCTACTGTGTGTACTGAACTTTTGATCATGCGCACGCGAGTGCTTCTTGTTTTTTTTTCCCTAAAGAACAATGTATAACTCAAAACCATCTCCATACACAGCATGACTCGGAGAACCATTAGAGGACCACTTGCCACTTGTTGCTTTCTGCACCTGTCAATGAGATCTCCAGCCCCATCACATCAGAGAGGATGTAGGCATGAATGAAGATTTCACGCCGGAAAATTTGTTATGATTGCTCGTCGCGATACAGTAAAAGGTACCACGTCCATCCAACTAGTGAGGAATATCAGTGAAGTGCAGTGAGACTATTACTCAATCATACTATAACCAAAGACGGTAGAAAATCAAGCATCAAGCAAATCGTTAAGGAATTGACTAATGTCAGTACAATCTCTCTCTCAGTTTCAAAACCTATGAGCCCAATGTAAATGGCAAGACAAGCTAATCTTCCGGCAAGAGATCATGAACAAAATCCCAAAAGCCTTAACCTACTAAAACTCATATCTGCATTCTAGAGCCATCCAGACATATCTATCCATCTCTATTTCCACTCTGAGCACAGGTCTTTCATCCCTGTTTCAACGGACAATTCCTCCCAGCAGCATCTCTGATTCCCGTCTCCAGATTCGCCAGCTCATGAGCCGAAAAGGAAAAGGAAAGGAGAAGTTCTTGGGCTTTACTATACAGATAGGTGATTTCAAAAGTCAACGAAACTCAGTTAGTCAAACTCATGTCAGTATCATTTTTGCTCCCATCACGTTCTTGCGCCTCCAAGCTTTTGCGCTTGCACCAGCATAAATACTGAGGGATCAGTCCGTCTTCTCCAACAACCCAGGCATGAGCTGCAACAGCATTCAATGTCAACCTGTGTTCTGGATCTGCATAAGATAGATTGGCATTTTAGCATTCCAACTAAAAGAAGAAGGGGGAAAAACAGTCATTGTGCACAGCTTGCAGTTGGGATAAGGTATGTGATGGAGCCCACCAACACTACTAATACCAACCTTTGCAAAGAAGCCCCTCCAGCAAGTTCTTAAGTTGTGGATTGAGACCATCCGGGAGTATCAAAGGGTTATTAACTATCTGCCACAACAAATTTCAAAAAGCATAAACTCAACTCAACTCAACTAATGGGATGAAATGGTGAGAAAGAAGGGGTTAGTGCTGACTGAGGCATATGCACCTTGTCATACGTGTCTTGCAGTGTTTCTCCAAGGAAAGGATACTGTCCCGAGACCATACAGTAAAGAGTGACTCCCACAGCCCAAGTATCAGCAGCCTTCCCGTGATAAGTGAGACCTATTTACCAGGAAGAAAATCATATTACAGAGGAGAAGTTAAAAATCATTTCATGTCAAGATTTTGTTCTATCATTGCCCTAAAGGATAAGGGACTGGACCTAGACAGCACTCAGGTGCTGTGAAAACAGGAGTCCCAGGGGATCGCCGAAGTTCATCATTATCATCCTGCAGATATCAGTGACAAACATTCAAAATCCCATCATTTAACAAAAAAAGTGATCACAGGATTTATCGTATTTAAATCCAAACACTTGGTACATTTATGCTTTGATTGAAAAGGAGGGGAACGGAAAAAAAAAAGGACACATGGGTGTAGAAAATGTAATAAACTTTAAAATCTCTGTGAGGAAGAAAGGAGGGAAATTTTAATTTTTCCATCTATTCTCCTAACCTCCAAGTGTTCCAAATGTAGCATCAGAATATCCTGTTTAGATCCACAAACATGAGCTAGCATAAACTTTTCTCTCGCATACTTATACAGATTGCCTGATATAGGAGAATATCAACATTAAACACCTCTCCCTGCGGGGGGTCAAAGAGTAAGTATATCCTTTATGCTAGTTAAAGATTTGACTTTTCCTCCAGAAAATACAAACTGTAATATGAAGTTCAAATTTGCAACTTCAATTATCAAGCAAAAGCATTTTTGGTAATTTCTCTGTCATTGATGATTTACAAAAGCCTTGGGAGCAGCAATCATTACCTCAAAGACCTGGCTAACACTGAAATCTCCTATCTTCACAATGCCAGAACTGGTCACCAACAAATTATCAGGCTTGATATCTCCATGCACTATATTCTGGTTCCCTCGCATTGAAGAAAAGAACATGCACTTATTCTAGTGTTGACAGATTATCATCATCACAGCATGAAGGAAAAAATATAAAGTACTGCACACATATATTTCAACTCAGATAGTAGTAGCATACATGAGTGTGGAGATACATCAGCCCAGAAACAATATCACGCAGATACTTTCTGGCAGTATTTTCTCCAATCCCTTGGGGAACAGATTCTTCATAATCCCATTTGCCATCCACATATTCAAGGACTAACACAAAAAACAAACCATTTGTCAATGTTACGATACTTGAGACAATTTCAACAGAAATTTAATGCATTATCAAGCACACAGAAAATTCATCAGAAAAAACCAATGGGAAGTAATCTGATGAGCATATACCCATGTAGAAATGATCTGTTTCTGGGTCATCAATCACCTCTATGAGGTTGACTATATTAGGGTGCTCCAACATTTTCATGATCAAAACCTACAGAGAAAGGAGGAACATAAAGGAACTGAAAGTGTAACTCCATGCAAAATGTTGTTGCCCTAATCCTCTAATAGGTTATGTCAAGGAACAAATGTTGCTCAAGGTGTTTATTATGTCATAGTTGAGCAAGAAACAGCATATGAATGACATTAAATGGCTGCACCACATAAATAGAATTCATGGATCGGGCGACATAAGAAGTTAAGAGTTAAGTTTTATGATGCATGTTTTTCTCTGTCATCATCAACACAATTTGCTCAGAGAATTAAAATTCCTAGCAAATTGAGATAAGCGTACAAAGGTGATTCAGATTAAAAACATACTTCTCGAAGAACATCGGTCATGGCAGTTTCTGAAGGTGCCACGCGCAGCCTTAGCAAATGTGACTTATGAAAGGCCTGCAATCGAATGATTAAAATTCATACAGATTATACTTTTCTAGTTATTGAAAACAAGCCCCTACATTATGCAAATACAGAAAAAATACATGCTTCTAAAGGACAATGAAATATAATTAATCCAGAGAAATAGTATGAGATGGGATTCATCAGATGAGATTCATCTAAACAAAGGTCTGACACACCAATAGATGTACAGCCACCTAGTGCACCATCTTTGAAGTATCTTATCATTTTTTCAAGAAATGAGGATCAGACAAAGATAAAGGATTCATTAAGTTAACTACTCCAAAATTCTAAGCTGCTGTCTCATCATTATATCATGCTCGCAAAAAATATATATCATGCATGCAAGATATTGCAACAAAAGTAAGGATGAGAGACTGTGGGAGTGTGCATGTTTTTTTTTTTTTTTTTTTTGGGGGGTTTGAGAGGAGAGAGAGAGAATTTTTATCTCTTAGTTAAGAGTTTTTAGCAAACTTATTAGCAGCCAGAAAGTATATAACTTACCTTAATTGCATAATGCTTTCCATCGACTTGACTTCGGTAGAGAACCTGTCGCACATGAAAGAATAACTAATTCATTTTCCTTAAGAAAGTAACAAGATAGATTATGATACAACCACATACCACTTTGCCATAGCTACCAGAGCCAATCTTATACTCACGAACATATTCATTGACCATCTTATTCCCATTTTCATCCTGAGAAGAAAATCGATCATAAATGCATTGCTTTGCTCAATATCACAGGTACCCCTACTGAGGTAAGACTAAAAGTGTGCACGATTCACTCGAGGAAGCTGTGGAGGCTAGTGTGTCGTATACGTATAATCAGCAGCTTATATGAAGGCATCATAACAAGCGAGCCGGATAGATGCTCAACTCTTAAGACAACGTTTGGATAGAAAAACTACTTTGGGTAAAAGATCACGCAAATTAAGAGCACACGCAACAATAATTTCCCTGACAGCAAGATATCCATTTATGATCTCTCAAGAAACAACTGCAGCATACTCCCATGAATGTGGCCAAGGAAGAGTTTCACAATTCCTCGATATTTACCTCTGTACGGAACACTTTGTGGGTTTCTTTTACAGGATATTGCCTGCAAATCATGCCATTTTCTTCTCTAAACCTCAGTATATCTTCCGAACGTTGGGCACGTCTCCGCAATTCACTTTCATCATCTTCATGAGCACTATCCGTGACCTCACCATTGTATGAACGATCATCCTCATGATCATCTTCCATGTCTTCATCCAACAGACACTCCTGAGAAGGATGATTATTCAATCCAGAAACGGGCCTCGAGGTTCTTTTGGGCTTCCGGGAGAATCCAAAGCAACTACAGCAGCCCATGAATCTTGCAATAGGATACCCTTTGTTGAACATGAGAAATTTGGAAACTATAGTTATACACTGCAACTTCCAGCTTCAAGATAAACAAGAAGTCCAAAAACCTGCAAAAAATGCACACCCTTGATATCCTCTCCTAAGCCAAAAGAAAGGGATGCCTAACGATAACGACGCGCACAGAAACAAAACTCTTGGCTTGACTGTCGCCACGAAGTGCACTCGGTAGTGAAATCCTCACTCCAGAACAAAATTAACACTGTAGTTCTGAAGCTTCCTCGCGAAATATTCAAATCAATCGCCCGAGGTGCGTCCACAATCTCGGTCGAGGTTCCACAAGCGAACAAAAAATCGACTTTCACACACACACACACACACACACCTGGTGTACACAGGAGAGGACAGGGCTTTCAAGCCCCAAGCAGCTCTGCTATTCCAACGGATGCCATTCAGACAAATGAACGAAACAGCTGATTACGTTGCTGCAGCAGCTGTTTCTACCGAGAACCAACATAGCGACAGCTCCAGTTTATAAGACCTTGTCGAGAGAGAGCTGAATCCACCACCTCGCAAAAGCGATGGAATTTCTTGACCCCTTCCCGACAAAAGAAGAAAAACAACAATAATGCAATTAAAAATAACACAAGATAACGCAGAAGAAACCTGCCCAGTTGACGAAATCCATAAACATGAAATGCGAAAGCGACACGCTCGCATAGAACTCCCAGACAATACCCACCGGGGCAAATCGAACCGAAACATGCCCGACACGCGGTCCCCTAGCCACGCTTCGGAAATCCAAAATAAAATAAAATAAAAACCTCACCTTTCCGTATAATCTGCCGAAGGAGACGATGCGCCGGCGCCGGAACTTATCCGGAAACGAGCATTACGGCGCGCTCGGCGATACGAACAGCCCGACGGCGGCACCGGGCGATACGGCGCACGAAGGCGCGAGGCCTCCGGAAAGGCGAAGAAGGAAAGGGATGCGAAATCGGCGGAACCTCGGGAAGGCGAATCGGCTGGAGATCCAGAAACCCTAATCGAGCACGAAACCGCGATGAATAAATACGGCCCGGGGCGGGCGGGAGGGAGCGACGGGAATCGGGAGGGGAGATTCGCCGCGAGACCGGGGGGAGTCCTCCGAAGAAGGTCCTGCCTGCGCGATTGGGTTGAAAAAGGAAGGTTTTTGCGAGGGGGCGGGATGAGAAATTGGGGAAGTCCCGGGGGCCAAAATTGGAAGATAACCGAAAGCGCGTCCGGGGAAGGAGGGAAGTGGGGAGAAGAAAGGTGGGGGGTGAAGGGACGAATGTATAAATAGCGATGGGCGGAGGTTTTCTTTGTTATGATCGGACGTTGATATCAATAGGCCCGCGCCACGTGGTTAGAAAAAAATGTTAATATCCTAAAAAATCCCAAACTGATATATTTATAACAAATGTATCTCGACTCGACTGATCATAAGAAACTCTAAACTAGTACATTTATGACAAATTTACTATAAACTAATTTATTTGATCACAAAAAACCACAAACTGATAAATTTATAATAAATGTACCATCCGCTAAATTGGATTAATACCACACAAAAATTGTAAATTATGACAAACGAGGCGTAAAATCTCAAATTGGTATACCCCACAACCATGACATGTAATTTAACTTAATAATTTGATAATAAAATTTAACGAAAACTAACAAATGGTAAATTTATCACAAGTGTACCAATTTATGGTAAATTTGTCAAAGGTATATCGATTTGGGGGTTTTTGTGGTAAAAAAAAATAGTTTGGAATAAATTTGTCACAAGTGTACCAGTTTGGGGTTTTCAGGGTATTAACCCTAGAAAAAAAGCGCCATAATTGCCATTTTGTAGGGCGTATATATGGCCAGTGGGCTCCAATTTGACTGGCCATATATGCTTTTGTGACATCTGATCGGCGGGACATTTAAAGATCCATTTGATTCGCAAAAAATTAATAGTTTAAAAATTAATAATTTTTCATCATTCATTCAAATAATTAAATATAAATTACATGAAACTTTAAGATTTATTCCCATCCAATGCAATTTCTCGAAATTAATATTTGTCAATGTCCTGGTGTTGATGTTTTGTTGACTAATACCTACAAAATGAGTTAACCCAGCACGCAACGGTTAGATGGTGACATCACATGGCCCGGGTCGGAAAATGTCTCCGTCTCGCGCCAGGGGGTAAAGCTTAGCAACGAAGTAACCGTTACATGGAGACAATTTTGCACGTCCCGACCAGCTTGAATACGATCTCACGGAGCAAATCCGGGCGAGTACTCTCTCTCCCCCTTGGCATTGTCCGTCCGACCAAGAAGCTTCCTCCGATCGTACCCCCACATAATCCAAATTTCCTTTCGCCCCTGGTCATTACTTTTCCTTCTTTTTCCCCCCCTTCAAATTCTACGCATGGCAATGAAGTTAAATCATCATTAATTCTCTTTTCGGGTCAGAAAACACGATTAATTTTGACTTTGCGCCCCCAATCTCTTTCGTGGCGTGCAACTTCAACATCTCAACACCCTTTTTTACCTTGACCTTAAAGAATTACGAAAGTTCGCGTGAATTGACTTATAACTAAGTAATTACGCAAGGGGTTGGCGCGCGTGCATGCCAACGATCCATTGCGTTAGGTGGTCGGTCTGATTGAAAAAACATCGGCCCATCTGGTTGCGACAAAATCATGTTCGCAATGGACTATTCAATTCGAATGATCTGGCCAGTGGTTGTATAATGCTAAGATTCGTGGGATCAAGTTAGAGAATTATTAACGTACGAGCATCGTGTCCGTGCGGGCACATGAAGACGACATCCGACGGATTTGATTATTGGGGTTTTGGAGGTACCCAGTCCATTCGATCGACATCGGCTTTGCAAAAAGGCTCCGAAGATTCCACCTAATTATGCTTTCGCGTTGCTTTTCGCTCTCGAATTTTTTTAAGGGTTCGAGGTGGGAATCGTTTGGGGACCAATGAGGGCTTAGCGTCAGCCCTCTCGAACATGCAGTAACTGTTTTCAGCACCCGCTCGAAATAGACGAGAGCTAATCGTAGGTTGCCCCGAAAAGAGGAGAGATAAATCATAGGTGGTCCCGAAGCTCTTGCGAAATCACTGATGACTATTTTATAAACTTTAAGTTGTATGGCTGCGTGATTTTAATATTTAAATATTTCTGGAATTCTCAGCTAGCCTAAGATTTGACCGTGGAAATATAAGGTTTGGAAAGATTCGAAATAGGAAAATGGCACAAATGATTCCAATATCATCCTTAAATTTTCAATTTGTTCGATGTGATCTCTAAAATTTAGCTCAAAGTGTAATGTTGTTTTTAAAATTTTAATTTGTTTAATATAGTATCTAAATTATTGGTAAATATTTGATTTAATTCTTAGATTAATGAAAATGACACAAACGTAACAACTGCATCGTTATAACTAATGATATCGCCTAAAGTAGTTGAATAGGTTATATGATATATTTTCTCGAAATAAACATAATCAAGTCGATATAGGTAGGAACAATCTAATATATGCAAAAACGAATTGGTTATACCAAGTGCGTTGCACCTATCAAACATATATAGAAATTAATATAAAGATGGAATAAGATGCACGCAAATCTTTATAATAATTCCGTTTAAACAAAGTCTATCTCCACTCTCCCATTCTAATAGCAACCAATAAGGTTGGAATCCACTAGTGATCCTTAAGTAGATCCAAGCGTAGCTGTGTTGCTTATACCTAAAGTTGATAGATCACACTACCTAATTTAAAGCACCATTATAACACTCATACACTTTAAAAGAGATTACAATCAATGATAAACGCTCTCCATAAATACAAACTTGCTCAACAACTCCACGAGAGGATAACTATATAAAGCTTTCTCAATTTCAAGAGGATCAATTTACTGTCGAAGATAAGCAATCAAATCACCAGAGATTTGGTCACTTATACAATCAAAGTTGCTAGTAATATCGTTGCTTCCACGAATAGGTTGTTTATATTAGGAAATTATCATTGTCACCAAAAGATTGATAATTGATTAGATTCTTCCTTGATGACTAGCTATTAAATCTTTTGACTTGCAAGTTAAGTCGAAGAAATATGGAGGTCTTCTTATCTGGATCACACAAACACTCTATAAACATGTTCTTCGCAGATTATATAAACAACTACTTCCGTCAACAATCCATGAATATATATCCAAGAAGCTCGCTTTTATTCAATTTATGGACTTCCATTCTTTGATCTTCTTCAATATGTCGATGATCCAAAATTATATAAATTGTCCACCTTGTTTAGCATCCCATTTTTCACGAGTTGTTCACCTCCACAAAGGTCCATCTAGTTCTCCTCGATCTTTTACTTCGTACTTTGAATATCTCCGACATTGTCAAAGTTACCAACTTTACTCGAGCTTCTATCATTTGGTTCTGCCAAGTATATTGGCAATTATGGCTACCTCCAAGCTTTTACTGAACCCCCGTTTTAGGCTTGTTTACCTTCTACCTAGGTACCTCCAATTTATAGACATCTTTGGGCTCAATGCCTTGTTCACCATTGATAGAGTAGTGCATTCATTGTCTTTATACCATCATGTTAGGACACCATATGCATAATAGCTTGTGCATCTTTCACATAGATTACTCGACCAATAAATACATTTGTAGCTTTTGATTAGTCATCACCTTCAAAACATTATAGGGGATTTTCTCAAAAAAATAATTCCGTGATTTTATTAAACAAATGAAAAGTTGAGAGACTTATAGACCTATCAAAATGGGTCTTAAATCCCATAAATTAGTCATATATGAATCACTTCAATTTTGAAGAGCATACCTTGAATGTTCTTAAATTTAAAGGCTATAAATAATTAGGCTTGAATGTGTTGAGTTTAGAGCCCATTGCCAACCCACTAAACTCTCACACATTCTCTCTCCTCTTCAGCCTTATGAAAATATTTTTTAAAAATCAAAATCAAAATTATTTTTCTTTTTTCTTTCTTCTTCCTTCTCCCATCTTCCTTAGCTAGTGGTCAACCATGGCAATGACTAGCGACCGACAAGCGGGGTGAAGCCTTGCCTGAAGTTGGCTTGGCTTGGCTTGAGTTGAAATCAAGCAAGCTTGAGCCTCACCAACCTATGGTGAGGCTCAAGCTAACCTATGGCTAGTTATTGGTTGTCACTGCAAGAAAAAAGAAAAAAAGAAAATTAAAAATAATTAAAAATTTAATTTAAAAAAAAGAAAAATAAAGAATATTGAAATGATGAAAGGAAATATTTTTTAATTTATTTTCAGATTTTAGGTAAACACTAGCAAATATTGTTATTTTTCTAGAAAATTAATTCTTGGAAAATACAAATGAAACCTAATTTTTTAAAAAATATTGTCAAAATTATTCACTAGATATGTAATGCATGAGAGCGTTTTAACAATATCATTTTTGAAAAAATAATAAGAAACAAGCTTTTCTAGATTTGCTTAAATGAGTTCCTTCGGGTGTGGATTGGATCAAGAAATAAATTGGTCATAAACGAATTAAATTGATTAATTTGAATCGGACCATTTATGACGTGACCTATTCTAGGTCTAGGGACGACGTCATACATTATACCAAAGTTCAGGGGGCCGCGTTGCATAAATTAAAGTTCAAGAATGATGATATCGTATATATGATCAAAGTTTAGGGGGTCTTTTGCAGTATTGTCCAATTTGAAAACAAAATCTCATGCTTCAGTACTATGTCATGGTAGCACGCGTACACAGCAAAATGTCCACGCTATTCAATTAGCTGATAACACACACACACACACACACACATATATATATATATAGACACACAAGAAAATGCATAATGTAGACACATAAACATGGCTAGTATAGACTTGCATATTGTCTAAATATAGTCCACATAGAATTTGCCAATTGAGGCCAATACCCACAGAGAGGAAGCGCACGAAAAAGAAAAGGGCGGCTTTTCGAAACTAACGAAACGAAAGGCCTCCACATTTCAATCGCTCCACGTCTCTCTCTCTCGCTCGCTCGCTCGCTCGCACTTCCTCTTTCATTGGCGCACAATTCACGGGCCCGCTCTTCCTCCCACCATCGCCCCCCGCCGCCGCCCGACGCCCCCTCGAAGCGGAAGAGCAGATTGCGGAAGATGGCGGTCGGCGTCCTCGCTCTCCAGGGATCTTTCAACGAACACATCGCAGGTGCGTTTTTTCTCCCCCCGTCTCATTCCCTGCCGGCCGTCGCCTGTTTTTTTGCATAATGAGCTCGTGACCGGACGGAATCCGTTCGTCCGTCTGTTGTTTTCGTTCGCCAGTGCTTCGGAGGCTCGGGGTGAAGGGAGTGGAGATAAGGAAGCCGGAGCAACTGCAGGGCGTCAGCTCGCTGATCATCCCCGGCGGGGAGAGCACCACCATGGCCAAGCTCGCCCACTTCCACAACCTGGTTTGTGCTCTCGCTCGCTCGCCCCGTTCGCGCGTCCTTTTCGGTTTCCGGTGAACGTTCGTCGCGATGGCGTGAAATTGGGATTGGGAAATGAGAGACGCGCGCGAGTGTAGTGACGTTACCTTTGCGAGTTCGCGACCGATTCTTGTCTTATAGTGTCGGTTTTTTTTTTTTTTTTTCTTTTTTGGTGGAGTAGGATGAGATGAGGTCGCTCTGTTTTGGACAGTGCTTTCTGAGAATTCCTCAACCTGGAAGGACTGGCCCCATGTAGACGTGTTCATTTGTCGTAAGCTGTCGTTGCTGCGTCGAATTTAGTGGTGGTGGAGCAAGTCTTAAGTGCTCCTTCTTTGCGAATTCACGACCAGTTCTCTTGAAGTAACTTTTTGTGTGGAGTAGGATGCAGTGATTCTTCTCTTTTCCTGAAATGTTTTCTGAGAATTGACAGAGTATCGGTTCATTTGGTTTTTCAAGGAAAGAAGAGTCCATGATTCTTATCTCTGATTTCTTTGCTGCATGCATGTTCGGTTAGCATTTCAGCGTGCCCTGTACAATTTCATGGACTTTTGCTGAGTTAATTTACTTTTCCACAGTAATGCTATCAGGCAAGGTACAGTTAGTTCAGTCATTTGTAACTAAGTCCTTCAATTCTGCAGTTCCCGGCTCTTCGAGAGTTTGTTAAGATGGGAAATCCTGTCTGGGGAACATGCGCTGGTCTGATATTCCTGGCTGACAAAGTAACTGGTGGGTCTTCTCTTGTAGCTTCATAGTAGGCCTGAATATTGCACTGCTACAAAATTCATTGTTTTATCTGTATGCAATGTGAGGAATGCTGGTGATGAAGTTCAGATGGTTGAAAAAAGATACTTGTTTTTCACAGGACAAAAGGCAGGAGGACAAGATCTTATTGGAGGCTTACATTGCACTGTCCACAGGAACTTTTTTGGCAGTCAGGTCTGCATACCCTCATGATTCTGAATATATTGCTCGACTTTATTTCTGACACATTGTAGCTGTTTCAGTGAAATAATTGTTGCACTCTCTGCTATCACATGAGAGATTGCGGGCGTGAACCTCGACTTTATCTTCGTGTCCAGTATATGTAACTTTTATGCCACAGTTTTTTTTATGATATCACAAAATCTGAACCTGCATAAGAGTGAGCATGATCTTGCTTATACACAATGATGTATGAATTGACTCGCTTCTTTTTTTTTCCCCTGATATTTAGATTCAGAGCTTCGAAGCAGATCTTTCAGTTCCGGAGCTCGCATCAAAGGAAGGAGGTCCTGATACATTCCGTGGAGTTTTTATTCGAGCTCCTGCTGTACTTGAAGTAGGGCCAGAAGTTGAAGTGCTTGCTGACTATCCAGTTCCATCTGACAAACCGATGGATGAAGCTCAAGAGGTATGGCATACAATATTTGTTTTATTCAAGAAAGTTCATTGGGTATAATTTGCTGTGTCTTGCTCTTATATAACAAGTTTTATAGTGAGATTTAGTTTTCGAATACGTCAAACCCTCATGGTTAGGTTTGCATGGGTATGCTTCTGACTTGATAGTGGTTCCAAATTCTTTGAAGGTTTTGAATCGTAAACATGATTAGTATCTGTTAGGTTTTTCTATAAAGAGTATGTTCGCTCCATATTGTATCTTTTGAGTGCAATGATGTGCTGTTATAGTTGCATATTTTAATTTGTAGCTGCCATTACAGAAATGTGGGTTTAATTCAACTGGAGTTGTCATTTTCCTGTCAGTCCTCTTGCGTTACTCATACCAGCTCTATTTGTTCGAATGGCTGAAATTTGTTGCCATGTGAATTTTCCAGTGAGTGGATTGGATAATTTGCAGTGAGAACCCCATTAAGTGTGAATTCAGTTTCACATTGAGGAGCAAGAGTAATACTGATTTTGATTCTTTTATTTGACTTTCTAGATTAATACTAAGTTCAAACTTTTTAGGCCATACTCAGGAAAGTGGGTATGATATGGAATAGTTTTACCTAAAAGTTGTCAATGGCAGTCACTGTCAAAAGGTCTCCTATATAAGGAGTTATAATAAGTATAGGTTCAGTTTTATGTTAAGGTAGTTTTTTCACTTTTTGTATCAATAATTTGGTTGACTTTTACATTTCTAATGCTCTAGAACAATTAAATTGATCAAGTAAGGCACAAATGTTAAAAAGCGATAATAACTTTGTGGCATTGAATTAAAATGAAGCATTAGATATTAACCATCATTTCTGAGGACAACAATCAAATTGCACATTCTGTTTAGTCTTCAGTTTTTCCTTGTGGATGCTTAGCTACCGTTTCCAGTGAATTAAGTTCAGCCTTTGGGCCTGCTGATCTATGTGACTGCCCCCAGTTTATTTCAGTTGGATTAGAAGTAACATTGTGATACTATATGCATTATGTCGACCTCAAGCATGTACTTTTCTTTTGCTCACTGTCATCTTGAGGTTTTGAGGGAGTGACCTTGATGCAAGAGAAAGTTGCTTTGATATGATCTGGTAGCCATTAGATCAAATTACAGAGTTGCCATACTCAGTTTTGGCCATGCATCCTTGTCTCCCTCCAGGCCCTGTCATAAGGGCATAAGGGAGGCACAAGGCAGCTTCATCTTGTTGGCTTCTAGGATAAGCAGCTCGTCAAGTAAAGATTACAAGATCGTCAGAGTGCTAATAAACTTCTACTGTGAGCTTGCTGTATCCTGGTTCAACAATGTTGAGGCTCAGGGAAGTGATGGCGAAGGGGGCTTTAAAAAGTTGCATTGAATTGAATATGCTTTTATCATGTTTAGTACATATTCTTTCCCAAAGTAAGTGGAGATGCCAACTGCTGTGGATTGCTCATCATACCTTTCCTGCAAGCAATTTAGTTATTATTGTGGAAGTTTTCTTCTATGACCTTTATTTAATGTTGTTTGTTCCTCTTGATGTGGAAGTTATTGTTGCACCATCATTGTTTTTTTTTTTGGAGATGAATTATTCAAGCTCTTTTGTTCTTGTTTTCCTGTTTGGAGTATACATTTATGGAAGTTAGTCTGAATACTAATTGCCTGAATCTTGCTCTTCAATTGGTTGATACACCAGATTTTTGCATTGTTCAATGAAATACTTTTCCTTAGTAGGTGATCCATTGGACATAGGTCCAATCTCTCTCTCCCCCCAGGAAAGTGGATATCACTAGAATGGGTTCCATATATCATTCCTGTGATTTATCTCCTTCTGAACCTTTCTTTGTTGCTGTGACATTTAGGAGAACAAAGGATCTGAAGAGAAAGTAATTGTAGCTGTCAGGCAAGGGAACTTGCTTGGGACTGCCTTCCATCCAGAGTTGACAGCGGACTCACGATGGTAACTTATTTATCTACATGAATGTCTTTTCCCCTTGCATCTCTTTGATTAAATGTGCTTGTGCAGGCATACGTACTTCCTTAAAATGGCAAGCGAAATCGAAGGAGGAGCCTCAAACAGCATTGTGGCGGTTGAAGGAGGTGATTTGACTTTTGACCAACAGCCAAAGAACGATCTTCCCATATTCCAATAGTATTTCACTTTCATCTCGTTGACCCGGGAACATTCTTTTCACAGTCAAATTGGTTTCACTTATAGGTGACTTTATGATGCTCGACCTCTCCTCAGGTCTTAGTTTTTCGGTCCAGCTTTAATGTTTCCTCCTGCGTGCTGAACGTGTATATAATGTTGCTTCAAAATTTGGTTACGTTGATGTCCCGGTTGTAAAAGAATAAGTTGATGAAGCTTTACTAATTCTGCGGGTTAACTGTGTGGGAATCCATTTTTAAAGCACTTAAGCTTTATTGGAGTGGCGTCCATTGTAGTTCTGTTGATCAACTTGGCTAGTTAAGGTCTGTCCCTTGGGTAAAATGTTGGGGCATTTTTTGGCCTGGGCAACCTTTGCGGCCGATGTAAGCAAACGCGTTTGTTCCACGTACATTTTACATTATAGCTAAGGCTTTCGTTGTTTGTTGCCGTATGCAGACATTCATTTACGCCTGATGACCATTATTAAATTCTGTAATAGCAGGACTTGACCTTTTCCCATTAATGTACGTGGCTTTCTGCTCCAGCAATTAAGGTCCGTCGGTTCTTCCAAGATTGCTTGGTCAATGCTCGGCGGGAGTTGCCTCCCGCAGAAATAAAAAACCATTTACTATTTCCGGCAATCAAAGAATAGAAGTTGAACTCGGAAGCTTTTGAATGGGCGTAGTGTACCATTTTGTACGATGACGATAACAATTGCAATCAAAGTGTGATCACAACACGCATGCGTTCGACTTTACCTTGGTTCACACGAGGCATTCCTTCCGTTGAATCCGTCGCAAGTGAAGTATAAAAAACGAAGCAAGTGCCCTGGTAACGACTTGAGATTTCCATTAACATCAGATTTAGCAGCTCAGAATTACGTGAATCATCAGTTTGTGAGACATTAGGATCCAAGGCAAATTTAAGGGGGCTCGAAGTTCAAGCCACATGGCCTGTGCGTAGCAGAAACGAAACGGAGGGTCTGCTGAGGAATATATAAGTGGAATTTTAGTTTCCCGAAGAGCACGAACTCCCTTATCTTTTCTTCTTCTTCGCTTATTTTATTCGGATATGATAAGCTGGATCTTGTTCATATCTCCTCAGGGAAAGCCATCTTTCAAGCTGAAAACGTGGCTCGACCTAGAAAAGGGAAAGCTCTCTACCTTGAGTAGAGTTTAGGTTCCTACATCAGGTTGAGCTACTCTTTCACGAATTCAACAGCCACATGGACCCGACCCTCAGCATCATGACATGTCACATTCTGAAAGTCCGGGCGGGTTTTTGATACATGGTCTCGAGGATGAAAACTTGTCTGAAAACTTCTCGAGCTTGATGCTTTGTCCTAACTATCATAGCTAGTCACGAGAGTTCCTTAGGGGTTATTTCATATATGGAGGAGTTCACTATGTATGAGCCTAAGCAAGAAGAATCAATGTAAATTACGGTAACCCTTGCCAGGATTAGAGGATTTGCAAAAGTTTACCTCTCAGTGAATTATTGCCATGAGAACAATGCTAAATTGAACTCAAAACTTGGATTTTCTTCAATACTAGAGTCCTAAGCTGAGTTATAATTTGTCAGCTTGCAACTAACTCCTTGATTAAAAAATTATGGGTTTTGCTTCGGAGAACGTGGATAATGAGCTCACAGTAAATCTTATGATAATTACCATAATTACACCAATTAAGTGGAGCATCTGTTGGCGAGGTCGATAAGCTTGCTGCAGGCTCAAGTATTGCAAATAGTTTTACAACTGGCACATAGTCAACTCTTACACATTCAAGCAAATAGAAGCTTTAAGCTCTTTCAGAATGTATAATAAGACTAATTAAATATGTTACGAATGGCCTACGATTCTTATTCAAAACCTACATTTTGTTTAGGAAGCAAGAAATACAAGGATTAAGCCGAACTCCAAGGCCTTGTTTAAGTTAGGCATTTTCACGTTTCCATATAAAGAGGCCTCTCTCAACATTCTAAACCGTCCAAGAATATCCATCATTTTCTGCTGTAAGCGTCTGACAATCAACAGAGGAAAACAGATTGAGAGAAGCATCTTCGGGCTGCGATTGCATCTCGAAGACGATGGAGGGAGGAAAGCCATTGATCTTGATGGCTAGCCTTGTGGTTCTGGTCTTGCTGGGGGCATCCATGGTCCGAGGGGCGACCCCAAAACCTGACCCCAATTCGACCAAGTACGTGATGCTAAATAAAACGTCTTCTGGCCATGAACGAGCCTTTTGTCTGGCGTCCGGCAAGTGTCGCTTCAAGAGGCTCACTTGCCCTGCCGAGTGCCCGCAGAGGAAGCCCAAGAAGAACAAGAAGCAAAAGGGTTGCTTCATTGACTGCAGCAGCAGCAAGTGTGAAGCCACTTGCAAATGTAAGCAAGCTTCTCTTAGACTCTCCTGATACAACAGTCCTACGTGTTTATCTGTTTTCTGATTGCTACTTTGAAACACACAAGCACGATTGTTGTCTTTCTCGTCTTGGCGAGATTTATGCAGACATGATCAATGAATCCTCGACATCGATTTTGACACAACCGTTCTTCTCAAAAGTTTGAACCATCGGGGAACAGGCTCGCGTATTGATATTCACCTCTTCTTCTTGCTCGTGCAGTTAGAAGAGCCAACTGCCTGGGATATGGCTCTCTCTGTTACGACCCTCGGTTCGTCGGCGGCGACGGCGTGATGTTCTACTTCCACGGGGCAACCGGAGGGAACTTTGCGCTCGTCTCTGATGACAACCTCCACATCAATGCCCACTTCATCGGGACTCGCCCTGAGGGACGGGCGCGTGACTTCACGTGGGTCCAAGCCCTCGCGGTCATTTTTGACAAGCACACCCTTGTCGTACAAGCGAAGAGAGTCTCGCAGTGGGACGACAACGTAGATGCTCTCGACGTCATTTGGGACAATCAGGCTGTCCAAGTCCCCACCGACGGAGAGGCCGAGTGGAGGCATGAAGGCGAGGACAGGACTGTGATAGTCGAAAGGACCGATGATACTAACTCTGTGAGGGTGACGGTGAGTGGATTGCTCGAAATGGACGTAAGGGTAAGGCCGATCGGCGAAGAAGAGAACCGGGTTCACAACTATCAAATACCGAAGGACGATGCGTTCGCTCACTTGGAGACACAGTTCCGGTTTCCTAGTCTGTCGGACCTGGTTGAAGGAGTTCTGGGCAAGACTTACAGGCCAAACTACGTGAGCCCTGTGAAGGTCGGCGTTCGGATGCCGATGATGGGCGGCGAAGACAAGTACCAAACACCATCTCTATTGTCACCCGTCTGCAAAGTTTGCAGGTTCAAGGGGCCAACTGGGCGTGCTAGTGTTGAGGGCGTTGCTCAGTACTAATTATGCTGATAACAAAAAGAAAGTTCGTTCCTTTTTTTCTCATTTTAATCAAAGAAGACATCTCTGTGTTTGCATCTTGTTTTGGGGGAGTCTTCTGCTTTGTACTTGAATGATTTACGTGTGTACAAAATAAGGGACAAATTGGCCCATGATGTCGTGTTCCGCTAAATCTTATTTTCATTTGGTATCAGCAATTTCTCAGGAAGAAAGTACCTGAGCCTTTATGTGTCCGTACAGTAGACGAAGCATCATCAATTGGTCTGTTCTGCAAGTTGAATAGAGCCCTTCATGAATTGTTTTTTCCTCTTAATTTTGCTTAATAGTCGCGAAGGTCGATAAAACTTAATCAAACTGAACATGGTGATTACCAAAGCTATGTTTAGGACATATAACTAAATATGCAAGACTTAATATACAGAGGAATAGAACTTAATCAAAATTGATCGGACTACCTTTTTTTTTAGACCAAAAAAAAAAAAAAACAACGAGAGTGCCAGAAAAAGCCAGCAAGAAGTAGTCTCAAAAGCCTCACCTGAGCGAGGCGGGCCGAAACGGCCCATAACCAAAGTAGTCTCGATGAGGCGGGCCGAAACGGCCCACAATCAAATGAATCCCCAAATTACAGTTGTGCCCTAATCTCCCCCGAATCATCCGATCGCTCTGGAAAAAAAAGAATCGGCGCCAAATTCATGCAACGTCGAACGATGACAGAGGCCAAATCGCGAGAGAGAGCGGGAAGCTCCAAGACGCCGAGCAAGAAGAGCGGCGCCGCCGCCGCCCCCGCCGTCAAGAACAAGCCGCCGCCTCCGCCTAAAGCCGGCAAGAGCAACGGCGTCGCGCCGCCTCCTCCCGGAACCGAGGTCCTAGTCGTCCCGTCCTCCAGCACCGAATCGCAAGCGCGGGAGCCCGAATCGAAGCGAAGCCGGAGCCCGAAGGCGCGCGAGCGCGACGGTGATCCGGCGGGCGGGAAGAAGAGGAGGCGTCGGAAGCGGGAGGAAGGCGGGGCGAGAGGGGAGGGGCGTGGATCGAGCAAGAGCAATGGCGCCGCCGCGGCGCGGGAACCCGAGGCGCTGGTCGTGCCATCCTCGAGCGCCGAGTCGCAAGGAGGAGGAGGAGGAGGGGAGCGGGAGCCGAAGGGAGATCGGGGCGCGAAGGTGCGCGAAGAAGTCGTCACGGGCTCGGCGGCGGTTCAGAAGAAGCGGAAGCGCCAGGAGCGAGAGGACGGGGACGAGAGCAGGGACGATTCGAAGCTCTGCATCTTTCCGATGAACAGGATCAGGACGATCGCGAAGAGCGAAGAATCCGACTTGCGCATCAATCACGAGGCTTATTTCGTCATCAACAAAGCCACGGTATGCTTGCGTGAGCTCTGGCTTTGTTGGGAATCCCAGTCCTGTTGTTGCAGCATTTTCCATAGTCTTGCTAAACCCTGGGAATTACTAGTCACTCCAATCCTAGCTTTAGTATATCGATGGTTTGATGTATACATACCTGTTTTGCGAGTGACGAATCATGTATCCTGCTTCTGATTCTCATCCAGCTTTTGGGATTGTTGCAGGAAAATTTTATTGAGCAGCTTTGTGAAGACGCGTATGCCTTAGCTGCTGCTCGTGATCGTAGGAAATCTTTCAAGTATAACCACCTGTGTAAGTTTCTCTCTCGTTTTCATTCGAACTGCAGCTCCTGCAAAAAAAAAATTGAATGCTTGATGTTATTGTATATAGAGTTTCACATTGTAAGATTTGACATTGAGTTATCTTCCATTCCACCTTCATTTACTTAGTGAAGCTGTAAAATGTTGTGGAGTCTCTGGCTTTTTGAATTTCAATAATGGTTTTCTGTTGTTTTAGAAGTGATTTCTGAAATAATTACACTCGGAAGTTTCTTTGCAAAAACTTATGAGGATTGAGGGTGGGGAGGCTCTTGGCTTTGGTTTGACAAAGTGCTATGAGTAAATTATTCACTCATTATTTGGCTCATGAAACCTATTTCTTCCCTGGAAAAGGAGCTGTGTCATCTGATTTTCTAGTTGAAACTGGAAAATGTCGTAGCTTAATAGTCCACAGCTCTGAATTGCCTCGTCCGCATTTTGTTTACCCTCCTCTAGAGATACAGTTGTTCTTGTTCAGTCCTTGTGGAATTCTTCCAACTTAGAATGGCGATATTTATTTGTGTAGATTTTCCTTGCTTGCGGAGAGATTGAATGGGGATTTCCAACCTGAACATGGAAAACTTTAAAATACATGCCAGTGTGGAATAACTATGCGAAGTTATCATTTGGTGCACTTGCTTGGATGAACTTGATGCCTTACTGAAGTTTTATTTTGATCATCTTTGTTGTGATTTAACATATTTGAGCACTACTGTACTTATGACACTTAAATGATGAAAGTCGCAGTAGGTTGAATTTGGTTGTTTGACATATGGAGATTAGGCATTAACCTTTCTTAGTTATGCTGATTATTTCTTGTGTGTCTTTTTTCCCCCTTCAGCATCACTTGTTTGCAAGTGGAAGAGATATGACTTTCTTTCAGGTACTTGTTTTCATGCCCATATCGATACATCTGGTTAAATCATGAAATTTTTGTATTGATCATTTGTATGTCCAATGACAGTATGACCTATTCAATGACATTTGGTTGTGTGCTAGATTTCGTACCAGAGAAAATGAAAGCAGAAGATGCATTGGCAGAGAGGAAACCAGAAGAGACATGAATATGATACTAATCTTAGGTCAAGAAGCTGTAACTTTCGTCGATTGAGGGGCTTCAATTTGTATGAGCATCATATACTGTGATTTGGTTCTTTTCCTGCTATAGGAGAATAGAGCCAGCAAAATGGGCACTTACATTTAGCTGCAGATGATGTCTGTATGAGCGAATTTTTTCGCATGTTACATTGGAGAAGAGAAATGCTTATACTTCTGGTAACTTTTTCAGCAAGTGATCTCATGCCCTGCTAACATGGATGGTGGGGTAGCTTCTTCTGGGGAGTTAGGTGTTTTGTAATTAATCTGTCATGGACAAGTACTTTGTAGTTAATCTGATTCTCGGCCTATGTTATATCTGTTTTGAGTTATACTAAAGATATTCAGATCAATCTATGTCAATCTATTCACGAAAACTCAGAGAGTCTAATGAGGAGAGTTGCATATTGGCAATATAGTTTTTAAGAATGGATAACCAGATCCCTACAAACTGGATTCAGGCGGTAACTGTGGTAAGCTCTGGTTTTTTTAGCTTAGGAAGCAGGTTATGATCAAACATGATTAAACCATCGCGTGTTTGCCAGCCATCAGAAATGGAAAGGCGAATGTTGTTATAGTGATAGACAGATCATGCTGGGATGATTGATTATGAATCTTACTGATGACTGTCATTTATGTTATCGCACTCTGTGTGTGTGGGTGTGTGTAATGAGTAAATATCAAATTAACCAGACGACGGTGTCGAAGATTAGCTGTTGTGCCACTGTGGCGAAACGTGTCTTATACAAGCCATCGGCAGTGACACAGAACTGTAGAGAACCGCTGTAACGAGTCTTCTAATGCATTCTTTTATTGTACGGCACGACATGAAGGGGGCTCGAGTGAAGCGAACAGGTTCGTGCGAGAAAGATCATTTTCAATAGCATAAAAGAGTCTGCTTTCTGCTACAAACATGGAAAGAAGAACTTACATTTCAATCATTGAGGAGAAGATCATAACAAATCCTATATGGTTGAGATTTTAGTTAGTCCATTCGAACAAAAGTGGTGAAGATGTCAGTTTGTCAAGTGGATGATATTTCTCATGTATGTTCCGCAGAGGCAATCACCTTGTTTGTAACTAGACATCTAGAAAACCTAACAAGGATTGATGGGTGTGAGGTGAAATGTCTGTTTCCTCTTTAATATGGATCCAGCGATGCCTTACAGAGCGGATGGATAGCACTGGCTAGTCTTAATCCTTAGCTCGAATGTTTGATTGGTAACAGATGCCTTTTCTTTCTTTTCAATCACAGCTGACAAATGCAAATATCTAAAACCATGGGATGTTTGGTGCTTGCAAGTATGCATTACCCCACTTTATGTTTCACCTTTCAATAATGAATAACAAGGTACTCGGGAAAAAAAGGAAAGGGAAATTCGCACAACCAAAGTTGACAGTTGCTATGCAGAAGTCAACTCAATCCTAATCAAGTTGATGAGAGTGTTGGGCCCTATTTTCTGCAGCAAACATGAATCTCGATTCATCTATCTTGCAAAAGAGAAGGAAGCTGCGAAAGCTTCCCTCCTAAGTTTGTTGGCAAGCAAATTGATTTTGTACCAGAAATAAATACAAAGTGAAATCCAAGCAATCACGCATGGCCTGATTTGTGCCATGTCCATCTGATCTCCCTCTACTATTTTTCCTGCTTTCTCAAGCAAACTAGTTGCTGTAACAGTGAGTGATCCCCCATCTCTCTCTCTCTCTCTCTCTCTCTCTCTCCCCACATTGATTTCATCCATGTTTTTGCTTTTCGCACAACACTTATCATTGAGGTGCTAACTACTGAATTCCCCTAACTAAAAATTGGAACCTCTCACCTAATTTCATTTTCTCCCACTTTGATGATCATCACTCTCTTTCCCAGATTTCAAATAAATTGCCACTCTCTCCCTCCTCTTCCCTCACACAACCAAAGCCTTCTCCAAGTACCACTTCTCCACTGTCCTCTCTTCACAATCCCCCTCTCGCCAAGAGCAAAGCAAAAAACATGATGAAGAGCCTGTCGTTTCTGCTCCTACTGGTCCTGCTCTTCCAATGCTCTACCACCTCGGCTCAGCCTGCGGCCGCCCCAGCTACGCCTGCGGTAGCCCCGGCTGCACCTGCTACGCCTGCCTTAGGCCCGGCTCCTCCTGTCTTAGGCCCGGCTCCTGCAGGCCCAACCGACATCACGAAGGTCCTCACGAAGGCGAGCCAATTTACGGTGCTGCTCAAGCTCATGAGGGCCACCTCAGTCGACAAACAGATCAATGCGCAACTTAACAACTCGAACAATGGCCTAACCATCTTCGCCCCGAACGACAACGCCTTCTCGAGCCTCAAGTCTGGGACTTTGAACCAGCTCTCGTCTGAGGAGCAGGTTGAGCTCGTGCAGTTCCATGTAGTCCCGACATACCTGGCTGTGCCCCAATTCCAAACAGTCAGCAATCCGCTGAGGACACAAGCAGGCGGGAGCGGGAAGTTCGAGTTCCCACTGACTTTGACTACATCCGGTAGCAGTGTGAACATATCGACTGGTGTCACCAATGCAACAGTGGACCAAACAGTATATAACGACGGCCAGTTGGCTGTGTATATGGTCGACAAGGTTCTGCTTCCAATGAGCATATTCGGCCCGAAGCCACCTGCGCCGGCACCTGCCCCAGCAAAGCCAAAGAAGAAGCCAGCCTCAGCAACGAGCCCGGTAGCCGACAGCGTCCCAGTGGACACATCTGGTGAAGGGAAATTGATGGTGACTGGAATGATGGTGTTCATTGGATTGAGTGTTGTTGGGACATTCTACTCGTGACGAGGAACATTTGGGACATCACGAGAATGATCAGCTTGAAACACCGAGGTGGGGTTCACTTTTGGGTTCTCCTATGAGCTATTATTTGGTGAATTTGGTTAGAGGGCAGTGAGAGATGTGGTCAGTGATTTGAAATAAATTCGAGTCCCGATGGTAGAACACGCCAGTGATGAGAGAAAAAGAGAAAAAAGAGAGTCAAGAGTCTGTTCTTTTTCCTTTCCTTTTCCTTCCCTTCCCTGTGTTCACTGCTTTCAGTTTTCATGTACTCATCTGTTGTATTATTTCTGAGGAAGTGCTGTATGTTCCTGGATTGTGAAATTGATCTTCTTCTTCTTCAGTTTGCTTCCTCCATCACCATGATATGAAAGCATTAATGCACCTAACAGCCATTATGTTAACTGCAAGGAGCAATGACTCGTTACCGCATAATGCCATCCGTCGCCCTTGCACATGACTGAGAAAACAATGCATTCGCTTTGGTAAGCATCAAAATAGGCGGCTAACCAGCATTAGCATAGGAACCATTCGGACAAGAATGAACACAACTTATTCTCAAAAACCGTAAGGATTCAAGTCTCTTCAAGGAACATTACATCTTCATGGGTCACTCAAAATTCAGGGGAGAACAGACAACATCAACCTCTCTTATGCATCTAACCATGGAGGACCATACGAATTCAGCACAAGCATTCTCATGAGAAAATAATTAGCAAAAGCTCTTTCATAAAGTATTGTGTCTGCTAAAAGATGGATTTTAAGAAGTTTAATCTGTCAGGAAGTGAAAAGAAACACATGACATCCATTGATGAGATGCTTCAATTGTCTGATGACTGGCTACAAAGAAGGGGTCATAGAGATCACGATATCATTCCAACGAGGAGGAGTACGCAACGATCAAGCCTAGGGGTGAGCATCGATCCAGGGTCAACCTTGGACCGACCCTGGACCGGCCCAATCATGCTGGTCTTGATCCGATTCCCAGGGTGACTAGGTCGGTCCTTGGTCCTAGAATTCTTGAACCAAGATCGCTGTGGGGCCCGGTCCCCGATAGTTCCGGTTGGTCCAACCTGACCAACCCCGATTATATATATAATATTATTTATAAATTTTTTATATAGGGAAAACCTTAAAATAAATAGTGTCGACAACATTAAATAGCTCATTAGTGATGAGTTTAAGTAATTTTACATTATTCTTTAATAACTTATATTTTTAATGTCTTTTACAGTGTCAATAGTCATAATTTACGAAGAAGGAAAATATTTTTATTAGGAGTATTCACGGCGTCTAAAAAGGCATAAATAGCTCCTTATGGCATCATTCTCTAGTATTCGTTCTCTTCTGTCTTATTTGTCATTTTAGTCTTCAATTTGCCAAAATCGAAAGAAACAATTTCTCCGCTCACCACTTGACACTCGTCTTGCTCGCTTTGGGTCATTCATGTCGCTCGCCGCTCGATGCTCTTTTGGCTTGTTGCTTCCCGCTTGATATTCGATGCTCATTCTGTTTGACCCTCACGCTTACCTTTCTTAGCTAACCTCGCTCATCATCGAATCCTTGGGTCGGTACGATTCTCAGTTGCCCTTTCAAGGAGTATAAAAAATGAAATAAAAAATTATTGGTTGGTCCTAGGTTAACCTAGAAATCGGACCGAACCCATTGGGTCAATCCGGTCATCAATCACTTTTTTAAGGAGTACAAAAAATGAAATAAAAAATTATTGTTTGATCCCGGGTTGACTCTGGAACCGGACTGAACCCATTGGGTCGGTTCGGTCCTCGGTCCCAAGTTCAATAGGGTCGGTCCTCGGTCCTAAAAATTAAGGATCGATACTGTGCGGGTTGGTCCTAGGGTTAGGGGGTGGATCGGCCCAACCCGGACCATGCTCACCCCTAATCAAGCCATCAGTAAAGAAGAAGTCCGAGTGCATTCAGCTTGTGCATTTGTTTGGGCCCTTACCTTGGCTGGGCCTTTAAGTTCGGCCATGCATTCTCCTCCAAATTATGACGAAAATCAGTGATCCACGCACACACGAGAAGAGCTTATGAAGCTCCATTCGGAACTCTCTGTTTCGACATCATAAGCCTTGAGACTCTACAAGCCCATCATGACACCAATCCCATGTCCATTTCTCTCTAATTATCCTTTCTATACCATCCTTAAAAATGGAGAGTTTGAATTAGGCCTCTTCCTTACGAAGTCCAAGATACCCTCACAAGAGTGCAAAAGCTCATGAGAAGTGGGAATAGTTTGTCAATTTTGATGGTCGACCAACGGGATAGCTCGTGTCGTGTACAGCAGTGTTTCGAAAACGACGTACATAGCGCCATCTCCTTCCAAACGGCATACTTATCCTGCTCCATCCACTACGGCCTCGGATTTGTTGGCACGATAGATTGCCTGCCTGTTTAATGAAGGAATCAAAGACATCGATAATACAACCTGACTACATCCAGTTCCTAGAAACCGTGGTGTGCCTTGCCCCAATGATTGGTATAGATTAGCTTGCCAGGTCCGCCGTACCCATCCATCCATCTAATCAAAGAGTTTACTCTATGGGGAGACTTTAGTCAATTAAGGCTGCGGTCTTTCTGGAAATTGCGTGTGATCCAAGGACAATCTAGTAAGTGAGAATTGGGGAAGAATCGTGTCGGAAGCATGTGAAAGATCTCCTTCCAATTAGTCACGGCACCACTTGACAATTTTGCTAGTGGAGTGATGGTTATGTACGAAAAGATGTCGACATTCAATGCAAAAAAGTAAAACATTTCACACTTGTTCATGCATAGAGAGATGACTCCGGTCTTTAGAGTCCCTTCACGTTTTCGTCCTAATTCTCTGGACAGAAAGTTTTACATATTTTTTTACTCCTATCTTGACAACGCAAAAGCTCGTTTAAATAGATAAATGTACTCACAAAATATCTCGTTAATCTCATGCATTGATAAGACGCGAGTCAAAATTCAAGTGGGTGACTCAAATATAAACTTGCTTGAGCTTTGATTACATAGAGAAATCGAAGCATCTCCCATTCTCGCCTTCGTCCTCTCGATTGTTAAACCTAATGCTCAGTGACGAGTCGTTTCAATATACGCGAGCTGCCACTTGCGCGAACTAGCTAAAGACAGGCTTGGTTGAAGCTTTAAACTTTTCCCATGATATGTTTAAGCATGAAATAGCTTCTTTCATGAATTCTATTAGAACATGAAAGATTTCTAGAACAAGATATAACTTATATTAGCATAGCTAAGTGAACTGTACTGGGCTCAAATCCGTGGACAACGAACCCAGTGAAGCAAAATCTGCTAGCCCCTGCTGGTTGACGTGTGCTCTTGGTTTGCCTCCAACACCAAGAAAATCCCTTGTCAAATTGCCTTCAAACAATGGATGATTCAGCTTCCCTGAACGACTCTCGGTCGGCTCACATTCCCATTGGCTTGCATCACCATGTTACTCAGCGTGTTCTCAGTGTCGGCTGTCGGTGAGCTCGAGTCCGAATCGCCAAACACCAGCACATGATCTCCTCCAGGAGAGCAAGTGACTGTAGAGGACAATGAACTCAGTATTGACTCATTCAAGTTCTGAGAAAGGGAGCAGAAATTTGGAGTGTTGGGAAAATAAGATGACGATGAGCTCATTAGTCCGAGACCCATGTCATTGAGGAGTGGTGGATTGGCCATGGTAGCTCCCAACATGGCTGCTTTCTGCAAGAGTGCAGTGGCTGACATGAGACCTTGGTTTTGTCGTTGCGGATGATTCTGATCGCTTGAACCATACAAAGAACTCACTGCATCAGATATCGAACTCTTGCTCTCTTCTTCCTCCTTCACACACTGAGGCAACTCCAAGATGGATGCACCGGACCCAAGGAAGGACGCGCTCGGCGACCCGAAAATACTCATCGGTACGGTAGGAACAAATTCTGGTCGGTCGTTGCCGAAAACTGAAGCTAAGAATGCACTGGAAGATGAACCGGAAAATCCGCAGCTGTTAAGATGGGGATTAGCAAATTCCGGGCCGAGTATTCTGAAATTATCAGGGATTGTCGCAGCTGACGGAGGAGGAGCCAGTGTTGGCTCATTCCTGAAGTTTGAGGGATTCAATTTTGTGGTCTCTTCAGCAAGAGCATCACAGAAGGCTCTGTGGGTGATGAAGCTGTCTTTCCTGTAGCACGATGATGCATCATCTTAACAATCAAAATCGTCTCATTTATATTCAGTATTAATAGGAATGACAGAGCCCCTGTTGCAATCAAATGAAAACAATGAAAGAGCCTAGTGTGTTCATTTATTTCCCTCAACCAACCCAATCACTTCAGTGCTATATCGAAAGCTGAATTATACGTGTGCGAGTCCAAAACGAGTGAATGAAATAAGACAAAGCGAAAAATTTACCTGGAGAAGACGGTGCCACAATCGCATTTATACTCTCTAGTCCCACAAATCTTGCTGTGAGCCTTCCAATCTGACTTGACTGCATATTTCTTGGTGCACCTCTCGCACTTCCACTTCTTCTCACCGTGCTTTCTGCTGTAGTGCTTCTTCACCCCTGTGAGGTCCCCAAGAGCTCTTGATGGGTCATGGTGGACGCAGGTTGTCTCCGGGCATATGTAAACTCTCTTTCTTGGCTGGTCTCTGTCTTTGGTCCTTCGCTTCAGCTTCCATGGAAGGTTGTGTCCTCTCCTGTGAAGCTGCAGGTTCTGGTCCCTTTGAAAACCTTTCTTGCATATGTCGCACACGAAGCGGTGGGTGGCCATCAGAGACTTTGGGGATAGAGCAACCACTTCAGCATCTGGATCTGCTCAAACGTTAGAAAGATAAGCCCACGGTAAGATAAAAGAGGGAGCTTCATTTGAAACTCGAAAAGCTGTCTGCGAAGAAAGTTCAAACTTGCCTGGTGTTCCTGGCAGGTTTCTCCTTTTATTGATTGGATTAGACTTGGGTTCTTGAACGGGATCCCTGACTGAAAAAGGCCCATTTCCAGACATCTTCTGCACTGATATTCGTAACTGGGTGGTCTTTTGTAGAAGGGAAAAACGAACCTCAAAATCTACAAAAATGCTAATCTAAGAGAACTTGAAAAGAGTGGAGTGAGGGAGACAGACCAATTTCTGGTCCCTGAAATCAATGAACCCGTTAGGTTCCTACTCTACCAGTTCAATCAGGCTCTTGCTGCAGATTTCACATCTGAGTCATCACTCTTATTATAAGAGAAGTGCAAAAGCTAGCAACCATGGAGTTTGGTTCTCTCTCCCTCTCCCCCTCTCTCTCTCATGCTCTCCTTATCTTGCACGGCTCTTGTCAAAGTCGGTCAGCCGTAGACTTAGCTGGACCCCTCTCCTTCTCTCTCCCTCTCTCTTTCTTTCCCATGTGGGAAGTAAGAAGAAACGATGACAGGGACGTGCGAAACATGGTCTGATTGATACGTTGTTTTTGGGTGATAAAGATCAGACATGTAGACTGCACAATTCACCGCCTATCTTTTTACCCCTACTGCTCTACACATGAAGAGAACTTGCCCCGAAAGGCAAGTTCCACTGCCACGTCTAGCGACATCAGTCCATCGTGGCAAAAGCAGAGATGCCCCAAGCCGGTGTCTCACCTCTGCGCTACGTCCGTCTACGAACTTTCGCTCTCTTTTTCATCAAGATCATAATCATCATCATCGTCGTACGTCGCAAGGGGGATTTTTTTTTTTCTCCTGGAAACGGGATTTTGCTAGTGGGCAATAACGACACGCATCAAAGGCAGGGGAAAGTTCCCCGCGAAATCTGAAAAAAGGCTGAAAAGGGTCGAATCAGGGGTTCGCGACGTGGGATTCCTAAAAGGCCGAGCGAGAGTGGGAGGATAGATGGTGACAAGGGCGATGAACAAAAGCTGTCATCCTTTACAGTCACTCATCATGGTTAAATGGAAAATTTCTTAAAAGAAAAGGGGCAATATTCAATCAGGAGTCCGTGTCAAATAATTGCACATCATCAAGGATCCACAGATTCCCACCGTGACTCGAGTGCCGTCCGTGAGACCTGGCTCGTTAAACTGGGGAGATTAGGTCCGACAGCGTGGGGCCGCCGAGGGTCCCGCTCCCGCCTGCGGTCGCCACCAGTCAATGAACACGCTTATGGAACAGAGCATGAGGGAGGGCCTCCAGTGGAGAAATATCGCACCCGTTCGTCAAATTCTGTCCCGCTGTCTTTCGGTTCCATGCATTTTCGCGCGGTCTAGTCTAGAATTCTAGAAACGGCCGATGTCGTCCTGCTCGTCCCGTGCCGAGTTTTTCCAAGGGAATGCGCGAGTTTAAGATGACGGGCATGAGTCTTAAAGCGTGCTTGACGGATTTGATGACAAGCGCAGAGCCCGGTTCCGAGGTTTTGACATGAGCATCGATGATGCTCATAAGGCGAGTTGCAGTTGGTGAACCACACAGCAGGAGGACTCGATACTCGTCAAGTATCATCATACAAACCCCATTAGATTCACCAGATTCGCGAAGACAGGATGGGGATTGGTGGGTCCATCTGAAATCTGGCCAATCAAAGGATTGTAACGTCCCATGGACGCAGGGATTTAGGGAGAGAGAGAGAGAGAGAGAGAGAGAGAGAGAGGGGGTACAAAGTGGGAAGGTTCCTACTCGGGAGTTTCTTGGATGGGCCCAGTCCTTTTGACTTTGCTTCCGTTCCAATGGACGAGAGCCGGAAGCACGATGAGTAATGAACAAATCGTATTGAAAGGGCTACATCTACATCAGGGAAATGGGTGTTAAGCACAATGGTTTTTAGTCACACTACACAAGAGAAAAGGTTCAGTCCTCTGACAGGGTCAACACCTTTCTCGGGTGTTAAAGATGCCCCAGACCTTAAACACTAGTTAATGCGAAGAAAATGATCTATTAATGTGAAAGGGTTGATAGCTGCACGACATTTGATTGGTGGGTCGGAACGAGGTTTTGAAAAGTAGGACACGGATGTAAAACATCATAAAAGTGCAAAAAGCGTGTGGAATTTCTGCCATAACATCCATTGCGAGGTGCGAAAGAAAAAAAAGCCTCAAATGGGATGTCTAATGCTAAAAGAACCGATGGACAATGTCCAGGTTGGTCCATCACTCAATGACTTAAGTTTTTGAATGAATATGGATCTAACTAGAAATGTCAACGGGTTGAAATTGTGAACATTCTCTCAAATCTCCTCATTATAAAGGTGTCGAATTTCAACGGTGCTTCCCCAAACAATATCTTACCATTGTCTTATGCTTTCGATCTCTTTGACGAGTCTAGTTGTCAATCAAGAGTGGTTGTCCATCCATCCAATTTTTTCTTTGTTTGCTCAGCTCATGCTACCAAATGAGACCTGGGTGTGATCCATAGGTGTCAAACTCAATATTTTTCCTCTTCTCTTAAAACCCGTGTTGCCACCAAAAATTGATTTGGTTATTGATACACACATGCTTTGCATGAGAGTGAGAAATGTGTGGCATATGAATAGTGATAAGAAGAAGTCACATGCATAACACATGACAATTATCTTGTACATATTGAGCTTTATGATTGCTTTTCATACTTTTTTCCTTAGATTTGAATTTATATACATTCTTTTCAACCCTTTGTAAGGCTTTGTGAGATTATTATCTTCTAGCTGTTGACATTTGAAGCATGGTGATCGATGACAATGTTCTTTACTACTACGTGTCCAATTGTTGAAATATGATAATGGACGGTTGGTGGCCACCTATATGGGCACTAGCAGCAAGTTTTCATTAAAAGGATTTCAAATCAAGACAATTTGGCATCAAGAGTGCACATTGTAGAGGGAGCAATTGCCATTCAAAGACCCAGCCATAGAACAATAATTGATAACCATAAAACCATCAACACAAAATGAGACGGTTATTCAAGAACGTGGGCAAGTGAAGCTTGCGGGAATAAAGGAGTATAAGCGAGACCAATGGAAGTTACATGGAGGAACACAACTGCTTAGCATTGTCAAGGAGCGATTTTGACACCTTCATTATCAAATACCACCAACCATTCAACAAGAGAGCCCACACAAATCAAACAAAATATTATCTTTCAATTATCTTTACTTTAAATTTCATTGGCTATAGTTCTCATATTCGCATTGTCGATTAGATTCCAGCATATGTCTTTATTCCGATACCTTGCCCTTAACAATGTTGTATCTTAAAATCTTCAAGCCGTGTTGTTGATTGGATTTTGGCATAGATCGATATCGATTTTGTAACTTTTGGTTTTCATCATTGATTAAATTCTAACTCGATCTAGGATCATAGAATTGTTTGGATTAAAGAAGTTCGATTCCTTCTTGCATGAGATATCCTTTATCCAAAGTTAGCGCAAAACTCTAGTCCTCTTTAATGAAATTGAAGAATGACTTTCTAGCAAAAGATACTTCGTTGCGAAAAAAAGATGGATGAAATGACCTGCACCTCATTTTAACCAGTTTGACGGCTCGATATGACATGTCTTGATGAATAATCTCAGCATGAACTGATAGGCACATCCTATGTGAGCTAACTTTGGATCAGCTGAGTTCGAGTGCTGATCCGCGACAGGCAACTAGTTCCCTTCCCTTGCATTGCAAATTGTTTCTCTTTTAGAACACCCCATGCCCGTGTGTATCTTGGCTGGAGATTGGGCCTACTTGGGCCGAACACGTCCCAAATCATAAAAACGAATCATGAATCGCTAGGGATTGACTATTGAGCCGCCGTGATCTCTCACCATCCTCCCCCTATTTTCTGGCCAGACCTTTTCATTCATTTGTGGGAAGATTATAACATGAACTCGATTCATATGAGCCCAGCTAACATCTACCACAGGTTCGTCAATGCATAAGAGACAGGAGATAAAATGGTCCCCCACATGTTAGTCAATGCATAAGAGACAGGAGCACCAACTTCGAGGATTCTAACATCAATTTCTTCAGGAAGAAACAAAGGTTCCCTCGATTTTAACAAGGTTCAAAACGCGAATGTGTCAATTTTTGAATTTTTATTTTTTTTGGATCTTATCCTGTTATCTCCAATAAGGAAGACATAGTTTCTGGGTACCATCGTCCACTTTTTATTTTATTTAGAGGAACTTGCACGAGGAACTTTCTTCCAAATGCCTCCAAGCTAAAGATCTCTAGTTTCTATCTAAAATATGCCAAAGTCGGTTTGTGCACCCTGAGAAAAGAACAGAGTATTCTAGATCCTGTGATCATTATACCAAGTCATCGGTCCGACTCATGATACGCTTTCATCTCAATAAAATCACATTATGTAGTTTATCCAGGTTACAAACATTTCCCGGTCCATTGGTCGTGTTATCACAACTTTTTTTGTGTGAGGGATTCCATGCCTGATGGACTAAGTGGTAATAGTTTGTTCCTCTTCCTTACACCCATATTTCCATCTTACTTCAAGGATTGATTTGTTTGATTCTACTGAGTTATCAAGGCCGAACCTGCAAATGTTCTCACTTCTCATTGAGCTTCAGTTTCCCATTGCTAACCAATAAGGTTGGTCGGAAGAAATCTACCCTGCAAACGAAAGAAAGAAGTAAGTTGAGATGGTCAAAACCTGAGAAATCGCCGACGCAGCTCACATTTCTCGTTCTTTCCAGAGACTGCGGATACGGAGGTACTGTAATGACATGTTAACATACACCAATGAACTCCATGCACATTTAGATATGTCCAGAACAAAAGCCAGAGGAAAAGACACATAAGTCATTCTTACAAGACTCCAAATAAGGAAAGTAACCTATGCAGCCAAGGATCTGCTGTCAAGTTTGTTCGTCGTTACTATGTTCATGAACCAGCGGCGTGGCATTCTCCCCATATCTTGCCTCGGTGAGAACAATGTCCTAGGATGAATATAGCCAAAAAAAGCATCTCTACGGAGTTTCGGCGCGAAGCTCCTACTTGCAAAATACATTGATCATATCCAAACCAAAAGGGATGGCTTGAATCTTTTACTTTTCATGTCATAATCTAGACGTCTATCCAGGTTTAAAATAATCGATAACATTTTAGGAGAATCTCTCATGCATTTATTAGGACAAACAATTCAATGTAATTAGGAAATGCGCCAATGTCTTCACCTGTTCACACCAGTAATGCATATAGTTCTCGTTGTTTTCTGCTTTTCTCAATGGAAATAAGGCATGTGATGCATGGAGAGCTTTCAAATACGTTGATCAATAATCAATATATGTCAAACATCTGGGATAGGTTCTTCATCTTGGTAATTTGATACTAATAGCTAACAACTTCAAGCTCGAAGTTGTTTATGTAGTAGTTTCTTTCAACTTACAACCATCGAATTAGTGGAGTTTTGTTTCTGAACCTGTACACTAAAATTCTTAGTTACTTGGTATGTACAATAGCTTAACATAACAAGTGCCTACTTCCATTGCTTGGGTTACTCTCAGGCCTTACCTGTTTAAAAAGCAAATGTGATTTTGCATTTGGAGAAAACTGTATCACTATGCCCTTCTCAACTATGATGACCAGCTGAGACGATTGAACCTAATTGTCAGAATAACAAGCCATAAACCATGAAATGAAGGTACGTGAACAAGTAATTGCATACTTTATCTTCAATATATTGATAAAGTAATTCCCTCGATTGCATCTTTTTGTCTTCCAATCTATGGTGAGAATTGGGATGATGACAAGGTGAAGGCTCAGAGCCCCCTCCATATTATGGCTAAGCTACCAGAACGACAAAACTCTGAGCCCTGACCAGATAAAAATAGGGAAAAAGAAAATAGGAAAATAGGGATAAACCTGAAGTTGATCTCATAAATATGCATTAACAAATGGTTTCCTCATGCATGATGCAGTTATTGACACTTCCAAGAGGTGTGCAGACTAAGGTCCGCTCCAACAAGTAAAACCAAATGGGTCACTCTCTAATTGATTTGACTCTTTCCTGTCTATTATCTTAAATCACGTCCACATCTGCATGAATTTCTGCCATATAACACTGGCACTGTGCTCTTATAAGGTACTCCTAAATTGGTTGATATTATCAGAGTTCCCTGATTCCATTATTCTCTCCATACTCTTCTAAGACAGAAGAAAAGACCTTCTGCAAATGGAGAAAGAATCCAGTTCAACCTTTCAATTTCCTCCGGGTTTTAGGTTCCACCCATCAGATGAAGAACTCATAATTCATTACCTGCAGACCAAGGTCACTTCACTTCCGCTTCCAGCACAAGTGATTGCCGATATAGACCTGTACAAGTATAATCCATGGGAGCTACCCAGTCTGTTCTACACCATTTTCTTGTGTACTTGTTTCATTTTACTCCTTGAAACTTAAGACTGCAGATCCTGTTTTCCTTGTTTCATGGCTTTTGGTTTTCTTTTCGTCCCAGCAGAGAAGGCTTTATTTGGGGAAGATGAGTGGTATTTCTTCAGTCCAAGAGATAGAAAATATCCAAATGGTGGAAGACCAAACAGGGCAGCAGCTTCTGGTTATTGGAAAGCAACAGGAACCGACAAGCCTATACTTGCTTCTGGGGAATCAAGGAGCATAGGAGTCAAGAAAGCTCTTGTCTTCTATACTGGTTGCCCAACCAAGTCGGCCAAGACAGATTGGATCATGAATGAATACAGGTTGCTCGACACGGTAATCAGGCCATCAAGGTTCAAAGGGTCCATGAGAGTAAGTGGGTATATTGCACCTATGACAACACAATATCTCTCTCTCTCTCTCTCTCTCTCTAAATAAATGTTTACAAACTATATTTCTACAAGATATCATGCTACTCTATGGCTCAGCCAACAAAGACGTTGATGTCCAACTATATTTTCTATCGCGCATCATTAGAAGAGTGAAACAAATATTGCCTCTTGTTGGCGCAGCTGGATGATTGGGTGCTATGCAGAGTGCGACGAAAAACAAAAGTACCTAAAAAGAATGTTCAAAACCAAGATAGACAATCACCTGAAGCACCAACGTACTCACCAAAGATTGAGGCAGCACAACCTACATGCACATACTTCAGTCCTCATATGAGCATGGATCATCTGTTCAAAGATTGCCAACTTATAGCATACCTGCTGGCTGGGAAAGCTCCACCTGCCATGGAAGCCATCTCTAATATAAGTGTTGAAGGCAGTAAGAATGGTAACAGTATAAACTCAGTTTATTACGAAAGTTCTGATAATATAGATTCTCCAAGTACTGTGTATTCAACAAGCAATTGTGTCAACACATTAAAAAGGAAAGCTTTTGAGGAGAATGAGCATAACATTTTCACTAAGGACAGCAGGAAGCAAAACAAAAATGGAAGCAACAAGGATTTGATTGGCAACGCTGGAGCTGGTGATGATGCAAATGGGTACAGCCACATCCAGTATCAGGAGAACATCTTCAACATGATTTCACCAAATTCCATGATTGACTTCCAGGAACTTAATGATCTGGCATATGTTAGACACTTGCAGCAATGAAGCACATATTGGGCAGGAGGGTATGACTTTCCTGAAGGTGGTCATTTAGAGGCAAATTCGGTGTGTACAGCATAAGTTGTAGACAAAGCACACAGAAACAAGATCAGCAGTTCTACATTTGCATGTGATATATAGTTCTGTGATTATTATAATTGTATCGTGAAACTGGAAGTGCATTTTTGTGCCTTGCAAGCTCACTATGTATGTTACCCAATAAAATGGTAATGCGATGATTGCAAGTAAACAGTTCCTGCTAGCACGTATGAGGATGGAAATGAAATAGATTAGCAAAAAGGATGCCGGTGATTTGTTTGTAGATGCAGAAGATCTCTTACCATATTAGCGGTCTGTAGTCAGAATCCAAATTTAGTATCTGGCTATTTAGGGAATATATCATTGCATGCATCAATTATTCTAAGGACTTAGGAGGCACCAATGTCTGTCCGCTAGAGAAAACAGGATTGAGAATCAGAAAATTTCCAGGACAGTCTTTTGTGGAGAGCTTGAAGCATACAACTGATTTCTGAGAAGATGCTAAGTCTACTGCATTTCTTGAAGATCATTAAGCATCTGGCTACATTATAATTCTATAGTTTCAACCAATTATAAATTTTCCACTAAAAGATAATAAAGTACTTGCAGGGATGAACTTGAGGACTAGGACTTAGTAGACTTGTGCAAAAAACTGCTTCACTTTTACTTTCCTCAGGTGCAATTATTTCAGGGATTCCATAATCACTTTAAGTAGATCATTATATTTATATCATTTTACTGGTACTTTTTTCTTTCTTTCTTCCTCTCGTTTCAACATTCAAGAAACTCATGCCTTTCTGTATCTTCAAAGCAGAGAAGAGCGAGTTAATTTTAACCTCACCCTTTTTGTTGAAACATAAGAACATTAATTATCACCCTTTTCAACTTATACTATGTAGATATGATAAATTTAAAGCAGTTCTCACATAATTATGTCAAACATATACTGGCTGTAAATAAGTAGTGAAATTGTAATTCACATTTCCCTTTCATGAATTTTGCTCCTAAGATCACTTCCACTTTCAGATGGTCACTTTAATTTCTGGAAACTGATAAGAGAAGTGATAAATTGATGTGAGCTGTCTGAGATGAGATTTCCCAGATAGTAAGGGGAAGGAAGAAAGCACAGTTGCGTGTGTTATGCTTTTAAAACTTTTGGTCAATATGTTAATGACAGCAAGGTCTTGGATCACACAATGTAGACCATGTCACCTGTCCATAAAGCAGTCATCTTTAATGAGAAATGAGTAAATTAAGAATCATCAGTCTAATTTCTCTCAGCCCTATGCCTACTTACAAGCACGAAAACAGCAAAACACCAAGTAACTGAGGGGTCAGTGACTCAAATTATTAGAATATTTCAGAGTAAACTCCAGCAAATCTAATTAAGGTCTCAAAGGACAGGAGTAAAATACCATTTGTAAGGGAAAAATTCAATCACTTTGTGTCCCTGCCATGAGTGCATAGAAACTTGGACAAAGCAGAATGAACCAAGTTCTAGTTGTTGAGAAATCCAAAAGTTTCTTCAATTTGAGAAAAGTGAAATTAAAACAAGAGAGAGTTGCAAAAGACTACGAGCCTGACCTTCTTATCCTCCAGGGACTAATATGGAAAGAATATCATTTTCAGCTAAACTTTAAGAGTAAGTGTATGAAATGGTACTAAGGAAGGCAACAGATTAATCATTTCAAGATGAAGAATTCTGTTAATCCCGTCTGGGAACCCAAAGTTCCAAAATAATGATTAATACAACATTCTTCTAAAGATTAGGGTAAAAGGCCTAGGTTTATGAACTTGATAATATTCTTTTGAAAATCAGATATAGCTTTTTAACACATGAATGCAGAAGTAAATGGCTCATCTTCTGTTTGAAAGTCATTTATAGCTTTTCTGCACAAGAGTACACAAGTCACAAGGTCACCTTCTGTTTCATCTTGACAATTTGAAATTGACAAATTTGCATACAGTTAATGAAGTTGGCCATCCAACTTTGAAACAAATTGGAAGGAGCAAATTGTTTAGCAGTGAAATATGATTAAATGTAGCTTGTCAATGAGTTTGACCATTGTTTCAATTAATCATATTATTTGTTTCCTCCCAATATGGCATTAAGACCTTGATCCTGTGGGTTCATTTCACAAAATAAATCGCTATTGCACCATTATAGGAAAATACTTATGATTGAAATGACCGGTCATTGCCAAAGAGAAAGACCGATAAAACAAACAACCAAAAAAAGTCAAGATGCTTACATGCCCTGATTCATCTTCCGTACTTCAGATTGATGCTTAATTGTTTTCATTTCAGTACTTGAAAAAGAAAGACATTCATTAACATCTCACTGATGTCCATATTTGAAAAGGCGATAAATGCTATCACCAACTGCATCTAAGAATAAGCAACGATAATTGCATTGTCCAAGGAGTTCAGATATTTCTGCAAGGTGACAATTGTGCCAAACTGTTCTGCTCTGCATCATGCTGTGCCAGGTATTGATCAGCTACTTCTCATCAGATAAGCTTCCCCCGCATTGGGTGGGGTTATAGGTTCAGAGACAATTTTATGTTAAAAGGAAGTTGGAATTACCAAGAACTCAGAAATGAGGACTGAAGTCTAGCACTGAACTTCTGGCAATGTTGACCAAGCCACCAAGTTCGGTCCCTTAACACACATGAACATACTAATAGGATGACAATCATAGAAGAATTGTCTCTCATTCTTCAGTGATTGCATTAATCTGTTTCTTTCCTAATTAGAAAAGTTATTCATGGTTCAGTCCAGTGTTCCTATCTCCTTTCAATATTTGAACTGATGACGCTCTTAGCCCATTCTATCGCATACATTTATCAATATGCAAACAGCACAAGAAAATCAGAGTGCAGGTGTTACCTGTAAAACACTATATAAGATCAGTGAACATGGATCTCATAAACTGAGGAACTTCTTTACAGGAGTTATATGACGAAATATTGAACTTGGAATCAAAGCCAAGTTCATTATAGGATTGGCCATAAACATGACTAATCTGCACTCAATCTTCTATTCTTCAGGACTGAAGACTTCTGCATGCAGTGTAACTACCTTTCACAAGGCAGGGCTGCCTAGAATCAATTACGACTCCACATTTCCATAAACCTTCTTTTGGCCAAGTGTCGGTAGAGCACGTAGTTTCGTCCTCACTTTCTTCCTCCTTTCATCCTTTATCTTACAGGTGAAGCTCATTTACCCCTTATTACAGCTCAAAGAATGGTCAACAGAAAGTTCCCCATTAATGAACTGGAGAGTTCAAACTTAGTGTGAAGAAAGAGAGGATTTCCCTCTCAGGTGGTTTGGAATTTCTTGATGTTTGTAACTTATCATGCTGGAAAATGACTTAGGCTTGATCATGATGAGAGAACATTAGAAGTTACATTTCAGACAATGTCAAGCAATGACTGACCAAGAGAAGCAACAGTGAATTGTGAGCAGCAGCTGACCTTGATTGGATAGTATACATCACGGTGAAGCAGAGCAACTGGGTGGTGTCTACCAATCATAAGATCTCCTCAATGAAGCAACGAAGTGGAGTCATTTGAAACAAGAGAGGCTAAAATTTTTTTATCAATGAAGTAGTTCAGCTAAGTTCTGCTAACAGATAACTTGCATAGGACATTGATTATACACAACGATAAGAAATCTAAAGACCTTAACAGAAACGGACTTATTAGTTGTCCCTTCCACAAAAAAGCATGATGTGGGTAAATAGACTTGCCTTCTTCCGGCCGTTTGATCCTAAGATTCCTCATGCTCTTTTGTTCCTTCCATACCATTGTTTTGTGATTTAACTAGTTATGTAGCTATTCAACTAGTTTTCTTCTAGATTCTTCTGAATGCTCTTTTTATCCAGTCAAAATTTGTCTCATCTAAGCCAGCGTTCTTGCAATCTCATCCTTGTGAAGGCCATCCATTCTTTCTAAATCATGTAGACAATATGACAAGCAAACTTTTATAAAAATCAATTCTGCAGCGAAGAGTTCTTGGAAAAACCAGAAAATTAAGTGAAACTATTTATAGCCTATCTCTGAACAGTGAAGAGTGTAGAAGTTGATACAGTATAAATATTAAACCACACTAATTTGCCTCACCGATTACATATTTTCATGCTATACGCTTAGGCCAAAAGTCCAGCCCACTTGTGCGGAGATAGTTAGATTATTTAAAAATTAAACTACGTTTTCATCTAATAGCTTAACCTTTTAAAATACTTGGTAATGGTCCCACATCATCTCACAGAATTTAACCTAACAGTATTCATCAACAGACTCAACAATGAAGTTCCTCTAAGATACATCTTGACAGCTGAAACATGGGGAATATGACAGCAAAGCTCAACAACGTAGCACATGAGAAACATAACATCAGAATTATGTCCCTTGCTCACTGCTTCAATGAAAATAAGCTAATGTACAAAGACAAATAGATAGAATTGATAGCGACGCATTGTCCTAGGACACTTTGAATCCCCAAGCCCCGTCGGACGTCGAAACAAAGCTTGCTATCACCTAAATAACCAGCTTCAAAAGCATCGCCTCCAGGACTAACGTCGTAACGTACGGAAGCATTAAGCGGTGACATAAAACTCGACAGTCCATGAACTTTTAATTTATTCAATATTATTTCTGAATTTTTTATAAATGTTCGACCGCTTCATTAATTGTATAAAAATATATAATGTTATCTTTTTATTAATTCAACTTCAGGAATTACATTGACTATTTTCATATAATTTATGGACTAATTTTATGGATCACATTAAACAAAATAAAATTTAAAGACAACATTGCATATAGGGCAAAAATTCATAATCCACATTGAACAAATTTAAAATTCATGAAATACATTACACATCGAGTAAAAGCTTTACGGATTAGTTGTATCGATTTCCCTAATTAGTACAAACTTTTTTTTTTAATTGATGTAACAACACAATTTAAGACAATAACAAAAGTGCATAACCTTTTAAGCTGGGACACGTTTAGTGCCATCTTGCAATCTCACCGAAAAGATGCACAACTTCTGACAGATGCAAGACAAATAGATCTCCCAGTATTCTGTCTATAACCATAAGGTCCTCACCTATAATCGAAAGTTCCCATTTTTGAGGGAAAAAAAAAATCTTGGTGCTTGTTTAGAAAAATAAAATAGTGTGATTAGGAAAGACCATGAAATTGATATTATCATGGGCATCAGTAATGATCCACGAAATGAGAGGCAGGTGGGATAATACGTTAATGCTGCTACTTTTCTCAAAATGGTAAAAAGTTCATTGTTTTTTTCCTTGTAAATTTGAAAGACTCTGTATGTATGCCAGGGTGGTAAAACGTCATGCATCATTTCTGTACATTTGAAAGGTTGTATTAAATTTTTATCCTAATATTAGATTATGCTTTTTCTGTGGATATGATTAAATTAATATGGCCAATACATTCAAAAGCAAACCATCCATGCCTCGATTGGGAAGCTCACAAGGAATTATTTGGTAATAATTAGGTAGTTTTGACTTTGGACGAGTTAGGTAGTCATGAGACCATAAGCCTTTTCAAGGCCAAGATCATATCATTTTGCCATTCAATCAAGTTTGGGTCTAGTAATTGTAGGGATGATGTTCAAATGTGTTACTAATGGCGCATTTGGTAACTATTCTGTTCCGGAGAACAATTTTTAAACAAAAATAGTTTTTTCTATTTCTATTCTCAAGAACAATTTCTGAACAAAAAAACGTGTTTGGTAACTGTATAAAATTTCTATTCCTAGAATAGAAAAAAAACAAAAATACTGTACAAAATTTCTATTCCAAATTTTTCTCAAGTATTTTTTATTTATTTATTTATGAAATGTAAACTTAGTATTGAATTCTCATGCTCATGGAACTCATCAATTTAATTTTGTTCATGGTGAGTGAAGGAAAACATTCTGAACATGGTCATATGTACATACTTGGAAGAAAATTTTGTAAAAAAAGTTCATAAGAGAAGTTCGTACAATAAGAGCTAGCAAAAAGAAGAGTATCTTATAGATCTCTACGTGGACCCCTTCATTGAAGAAGTCCAATTCTCCTTTCAGGTGTGGATGTAATGAAAGCCTCCCTCCATGGGGCACTATCGCATGCTCGTTCCACTGCTTTATTGTAAAGATCTTGCTCTAGCTCATGCATACTAACTAGGACATCAATCACAGCAGACATGGAGAAAGGGTCTACAGGTGGTGGTCTAACCCCCAAGGTCGCAGAGCCACTAACATATTGACTTGCCATAACTTTTAAAAGATCTTGTATGGCTTTGCAAGTGTCAGCAATACCGGATTGGTTACTCTTTCTTCGCCTCTTAGTATTTGGAGTCTTATCCAATTTATGCTTTTCATGAACTGAAGTTGCAGCACTGTCAAATGTAAAGACTCTCTCGTCAATGTGGTGTTCGCTGAAGTCATATGTATTGCCACCACCATTGTCACCATCTGCATTGCCACCACCATTGTCACCGCCTATATTGCCATCACCATTGTTATCTTCCTCCGACATCATCAAATCTTCAGTATTTGCTATGGCATACTGCCCACTAGTATATGTATCACCAAATACAATACATAGCTCGGGATACTGAGGAAATCCATCCCTCTTGAATTTTGCCCAATCAACATTATCCTACAATTTTCACAATAATGACATTTCAGCAACATAATCATACATTTTAAAATTTACATCTATAATGATATCACAATGACCAAAAAGTTAAAAAGATACCTTGATGTGAAATTCCCATATACTTGGATCGTTGACAACAACTGTTTTATTCACATTATCCCAACCAAATCCGGACTGAGAAATGAGTTTCTTAAAACTGTCATACTGTTTTCTCAGTTTGTTTACCTTATTCCTCAGCTGTACTATGCTATATTGGAATCCTGTCCGTTTAATGAATTCAGTCCGTATATTCTTCCACCCTGCTTTGTTGTAAGTAGAAGAGGTGCGATTTCCCTTTTTGACCTCATCCACCAACAAATTTACAAATATGTTGGTTACAGACTCGGTCCACTTTGCACTGAATGTCTGTTTCTCAGATGCCATTTAACCTTGACCGATTGAACATCATATGAGTTATGAGTTAAATCAATAATATAATACAATAGGAACTACACACCATACACAAAATCATTCTCAAGAGATGCAAGTGGAGAAGACTATAATAACAACATTGACAATTCTTGAACTAGCTTGTATAAAACAGAACATAAATTGCATTTTGAGCTACAAGCACTACACAGTACTATGACTATCAATGAAATCAATGAAATAATGAAATAAAGAGCATTGTGAGAAACCTACCAAAGTTTGGAGATGCACAAGATTTTGGAAACACCAACGTCAATGGAACTGCGCAAGTAGCAAAAAGAATATGTCAACCGAGCAAGTAAAAACCGGTGGAGTGAGAATGAAAAACGTGATGAGAAATAATCAAAAACCAAATAATCAAAAACCAAACCAAGCTCAAGTACACAAATAGGAAAAAATTGAATCCATGACAGCCACATCACGCGTCATAGATTACAAAAACCTTTCAAAGAAAGAAACTAATTTTCTGTGTTTCAACAATTTAACTTCCAACGTTGTAAACGTGATAAGGTTCAATATCAAATGATCCGCAATTGACATGATTCTGGTTTCAAGCCAACTGAATCATAGAAAAAGCCTAGTTGAAGCTAAATGTCAACATTATATCAAACAAAATCGATGACGTAAAGAACAGCCCCTAAAGCAGTTCTTCAAGCAGTCCTTTCAGTTTTCTCCCAAAGCACATAAGATTAAAAATCCAATCCGTTCCCACAGCTCGTTTAGGATGCTAACCAAATGCTTCAAAGTTCAAAGGCCAAAGTGAAGATCAGACCTCCCTTCCTATTACCTTCGATTCAAACCAGCAAAGAAAGAGAACGGTGACTTCTGCATTTCAGACCGACGAAAAAAAAAACTTCTGCATTTCAGGCAAGCCAAACATGTTGCAATCATCGAAGACAATCTCTAATCCCCAACGGGAAGTCTGAATTACAGCACTGCTCGCTGGAGCCGCGCTGGCTCAGGGCTCGAGCCCTCCCCGCGCTGGCTCCAGCAAGCAGCGTTGGCTCGGGCCTTGAGCGCAAGGGCTCGCTCGAGCCGTCACCTCGCCGCGCTGGCTCGAGCGCGAAGGCTTGCTCGAGCGAGCGTCTCGCAGATCTGGGCGAGCGCTGGCTCGAGCGAGCAGCGCTCACCGGCGAGGGGAGACGCTCGCTCGAACGAGCAGCGCTCGCCCAGATCTGCGAGCGCGAGGGCTCGCACGAGCGAGCGTCTCGCAGATCTGGGCGAGCGCTGGCTCGAGCGAGCCGTCGCGCTCGAGCCCCGAGCAGCCGTCGCCCAGATCTGCGAGGGGTCGCTCTCGCCGAAGCCCTCGCCGAAGGCGTCCATCCCATGGTTGCAGGTCAGCAAGATGGATGAAACTTACCTCGAATCAGAAGCTTCAGCCGGAGAAGGAGCAGCAGCTGTCGGCGCCGGAGAGACTGACGAGTTGGGAGGCGCCGGAGAGGATGACGGTGGAAAGCTGAGAGACGCCGGAGAAAGAAGGGACTTGAGACAGAGAGGGCGCGGGTGGATTGGCTGAGACAGAGAGCACGGGCTGAAGCAGAAATAAACAAAAGAAAGAGTTTTGAGTTTTTGTTCATTTATTTCTTAGAAATTGTTCTAAATCTATTCCAATGAACAAAAAAATAATTTTTTATTTTCGAAAATAAAACTTTTACTAAATACATTTCTGTTCTTTTTTTAACAGAAATTTTTATTCAAGAAACAGAAACACTTTTTAACAAACAAGCCCTAACTTATTAATGAAAAGAAATTCATTCTTAAAGAAATATATTATAATTATAATATCTTTCTTTTTTTTTTAGCACACTAATTCACAAATTCATCATTATATTTATTTGATGATCCTTAGTTAAAGAGAAACCTCCAAATAGAAAATATTTCAATTGCCAAAGCAACTATCAATTATACATAACGAAAAGTAAGAAAAAGAGATATTGCGTTCAAAGTTCAAATTTTTCCTACTTCGATTTTCAAAGCAACAATCGGATACACACAACTCAATGATTTTATTAATTCAGTAAATTTAACAAAAAAATAAAGAGAGCTTTGTTATAAAAAGCCAGAACTCAAGGATATTAGTCGATAAAGAGAAGCAAAAATATACTTATAATAATAAGATTATGACCTTTCAAAATATACTTATAATAATAAGAACATGACCTTTTCCAATAAAGGTTTAAAATTGACAATAGTGTTTTTTTTTTTTTATATCTAGATACCGCCGTATAGTCGGCAATAAGCCCATAAACGTAAATAGCGGCGGCTAACATGGGACCCATCACCACGACGCCGCACTTACAACATTAGTGTTCTCTATCGAAGAAAAGAAAAATGTCAATTGAGAATAATAAAAGGAAAAAGACTGGAATTGAATATGGGGATCAAAACTATCACATTAATATTCTGGCGACCCAGTGATATACAACTGCAAATTATACAAATTCTTGAAGTAACAAGTGCAACAAATGGGAAGAAATGGAAAGAATATAAAAGCTGCTAATCTTCCATCACAAGTTAGAAGTGATTCTCTCTCTATATATACGAGGGGATGCAAAGCCAGTGGCTCATCTCTCCTTTTTCCTGATGAATCGCGCCATGGTCAAGCGAGCGACAATGCCGGGCAGGATCGCGATGCTCACACGGAACTCGTTCTATATGTCGAATGAAAAATCCCGCTGCCCGATATTGATTTCATGTTGAGTCTGGGCTGGCTGAGGAGCCGGCACCGCTTGCGACGAACCCAGCTCGGGTCCGACGTGACCATGTTCCGTCCCGTGGTGACGGTGAGACGACGAGCCATCGCCTTGGTGGTGATGGGGATGGGAGGGGGACGGGAAGTCGGTTTCCCAGTGCTCGGCGTCGACGTTCGATCTTCGGGGCGATGTGTGGAAGCTATCCCTGTCGTTCCTGTAGTGGCGCAGGAGATGCACAGGCGACATGTGGTGTGAAGGGGTCGTCGGCCTGCTCGACATGGGGGTCACGGTGGAGCTCTTGTTCTGCTTGATGTGCTTCTTGGCAGATTGGTGCCAGTTGCGCAGCGCCGTCGCGACTCTCTCGTTGAATATAGTTGGTTTCATGGTCGACCCCATCTGGCGCAGCAAAATAATCAGTTTCGGGATAGTTGGATCCTCAGGTAACCATGCTGGTTTTGGAGAGAGAGAGAGAGAGAGAGAGAGAGAGATTTTACCTGAGTGACGAGGGCATAAAGAGGGAGAGTGACATAGCTGCATAGGATCTGAATCAGGACCCTGTCGAGATCAATTCCGATGAGCAAAGACGTTCCTCTTTCCAGTAGACAGAAATGCTTTTGTATACAATATTTGCATGCTTATACCTAACATGCTCTTCAACAAAAGTAAAAGAGAAATATCGAATCGGGACAACTCACCCCATGGTGATTCTGATCACCACATCCTCTGTATGCGCATGGAAACAAGATTTGAACCCGAACTCATACTGAAAAATGAAAAAACAAGAGTTCATGTCTCGTTCGTATGAATATACCGATACCTAGGAATCAAATGATGCCCTTCAATTGAAGTTCGAGACTGAATCAACTCACCACAGTCCAAACAAAGAAAGCGAGCTGAAAGGCGTTCTGCAGGAGAGCGACATATCACAAAAAGGTAAGCATGTAGTATGATTTCTAGGCCACAAGAAGCAAATGTGACAGTAATGTAGACTGCAGTACCTGAAACAGAACAAAGTTGATGAGGTAGAGGATGAGGCGAGGACGGTTGAACCAGAAAAGGTCATCCCCCGGCTGAACAAGAGGCACGCCCTTAATAACTTCACCCCTCTCGTGAATCCTGAGACCCATTTTCGAGATGATCACCTGCAGCTTTGTTCCCACCAAAAGGATGATCTGCAAGCCATTGAATTTAACTGCATCAGATCCTAACAAAGTAGGAAAACCAGAGCAGGAACGTTGTTTCCAAGCGATGAGATGTCGAGACTGTGCTTACAATCAGTGGGACGAACGGTAACCACAGATAACTGTACCACCCTGCACACATCAAGAATCGGAATTCAATCAAATTTCGGTCAAAAATTCTATATTGCAAATGCAACCATTCAGAAAGCAAAATTTGTTGACTACCTACCATGAGTGTTGAAGAGCAAGAACAACACAGCAAAAAACCAGATGGGTGGACTGATCCCTACCACAACCTTGAAATCTTCTTCAAGGGATCTGTTGATGTACTTCTGGAAATCGAATTTGGTCTGGCTCTGAGGTGCCAAGTGTGCCTGAACAAAGGAGTCAAACGCAAGAGTGAAAGGCAAAACTCTCGTCAGGAAAAAGGACAGATTATTCACTCCAAAAGATCTTCAAAACATAAAACAAAAATGAAAAGAGTCAAACGTAAAAGAAGGAAATGGTTAATGAACAACGGAATGGAAACTTACCATGATAAACCCATGCCTCAAGGTCAAGTAATCAACTTTAGGGACCGACCTCACGAATTGCCTGAAAAAGCAGACCTTGAAATCCAACAAGGGAAAGGGTCAATCGCTCATATACAAATTATTTTACGTTACACCTGCAGTGTACGTTATGTAAATTACTTTAATATATATTCCTTATATCTTGAAGTCCCGTTTAAACAGCAAGCGATAAATGACGCCATTTATCCGCAATGATAATAATCTCAGTGCAATTCTGATTTTCTCAACATGAGTAGAAACTTTCATGAACTGCAAACAAAAAGCCCTCTTCGGACTTGATCCGTTCAATCTTTCGGTTCAAAGGTCGTAAAAAACAGCAAACTGAAGAACGTGGAGAACCAGTCGATCGTGCGACGAAGTCCCTTCCGGAACCGAATTTTGCTAGTGCAAGATTGACGAGAAGTCAACCAAGACCTTCCGCCGGGTTTGAAGAAGTCAAATACGCCGTACTAATAAATGGTCAAACAAGAGAGATGCATTGGACAGCAACCATCGTTATCTAAATGATCCAGAGCCATGCCAAGACCGTCACCCCAACCTTGACAAAATTGCAATTGATTAAGATCTCTCAACTCCAATATTAGAAAAACGCCGCTAATCTGGACAAACCCCATTTGCGAGCGATCGACTAAAAAACAAAGTGCCTAAGTCAATCGTTTCATTTTACTGCTAAGTTGCAGAGCATAATTGCCTTAATGACTTCCATGTTTAAGCTTTGCAAATCTAGGTGGGGTTGGGGAGGTTTGGCTTAGGAGGTGAGCGACCATTAGTGCACGTACTTATTGCATCTCTATGACTTTATTCCTATAAAACTTCATATGGTCGCTTCGACAATTGGCTATGTCATCTCAATCGATGCGCTTTTCGGTCATGATCCAGTTATTGGCGATGTGCCGACCTCATCGAGAGGTCGAGCGATGAAGGGGGCGAAAAGAAAAGATTGCACTAATGCACTAAAGGGGTTTGTTCGATCTTTTCTAGGCCCCGATTCTATGATTGAAATTTGCCTGAATTGAGAAAAGCACATGCTTCTCGCAAGCAAATCTGTCATAGCATGTGGAAACCAAAAACCTCCACGTTTTCTTACAGCCCGACAGAGTCAAAAGATGTACTCATGAAGTAGTAGGGCGATTTCAGTCGCCTAATTGGAAGGGCAAATGAAACAATGGAACAATCAAGAAATCAATGAATAAAGGTGGGGAAGAAAAACAGAAGGTAAGAATTTGACTTACGATCCAGATGAGGACGGGTCTCTTGGTCCAGAAGTTCAAGTGTCTCTTTCCGAACGATGTTTCTCTGGTGAATCTGAACCTAAGTGGATCTGTCACGCACAATGATAAAACAGCTACTATTACTTCCCATACACGCATATGCAAGATCAAACCCAGATAATGGAGTGAACTGAACTGATAAAACGGATATATTGAGGGAAGATTTGGTCACTAACCATGGGAGAACTGGTACTCAGCTGTTCTTGTTTCCTTCTCCCATGCTTTCCAGCTTCTCATCTGCGCAATCACATCATTTCTTAGATATTAATCGTTGCTGTGAAGAGAGAGAGAGAGAGAGAGAGAGAGAGAGAGAGAGAGACCTTGGCTTGGCCCAAAGCCATGGTGAGGATACAGTACAGGACGTGAAAAACAGCGAGGACGAAGATGAATATGTGGAGCTGGTGGATGCCATCTGCAGAAATAAACGGAACTTTACCCTGCAAAGATATAATCCATGCCCACCACCAAAACACAACCACCAAAATCCAAATCAGTCCTTCCATTTTACTCGTATGAAAATGAACATGGCAATTTGATTTCTTTCGTTCGATCCATCGGATCCATGTCAATAGCCCCTCTAATTCATCATGTTTTGCTAGGTCCCTACTTGGTTATCGCCCAAATCAATCATTGACGTGCATGTCTCTCTGTGCAGTCGGCACACTCCCCGGACAAACACGACAAAAGTGTGGAATGAATGTGAAAACGTTTGTACACACCTCCGCGCACTGGTTGGTGGTGGTGGCGGTGGCCAGAGCACGGCGGAAGCTTCCCCCGGCGCCCATCATGCCGAGCAGCCTCCGCCGGCCGGAGTCGGATTCTTGCTTGACCGCATCCTCCTCGTCCTCCTTGTTGCACGGGTGCCATGTGGCCCCCACCTTCTGCGGTATGCAGATTTTGGTGATCGGGCCTTGTCCCACCGTGAGGAGCAACGATATGAATCCCAAAAGCATAAGCTCTGCACCACCCATTAAAAAATAAAATAAAAAACGAAACGAAACGACTTGATCAGGCAGGCAAACGAGCCGTTTTCGCTCGAGCGAGTTTCATAGCATCGACTGCATAATCAAGAACGGAAACGAACTTCTGACGAACTTGAATATCAAGTTAATCAACCGTTTCTTCGCAAAGACTTGGATCGCAGAAATAATGGGCCAATAATTTTTTGGAACTGCTAGAGTCGTCATCTTTTAATTCAACAGATTGCCTACCGGATTTGATCTTCTCGAGCGCTTCGTAAAGTGCACGCTTGTGTTTCTTCTTCAGCCACTGTAGAGATTAAGAGAAAGAAGCAAATATGAGGTCGTGTCGTTGCTCGAGTTATACATAGTGATGCGAGTTCGTGCCGAAAAGCGCTAAACAAGACCGTTGCCGGCTAACCTGTCCGATGAGATGGATGATGTACTCGATGATGATGGAGACCAGAACCAGAACGAAGCACACGACGGCGACGGCCCACGTCGGCGTCTGCTCCAGCGATCTCCCTCCCGCGGCAGCCGCCATGGAATCAGTCTCTCAGCGGTGGCTCCGCGAGCGAACTCTGAACTAATTCTATCTGGGTGTTTTCAGGCGACCAATAACGAACTCAACTCAAATTCGTCTTTCACTCAGCTCCCTCTCGCGAAAGAAGTGATTTTTAAGAGAGCCCTTTTGTCTCCAGACTCGACCTGAACACAGGACCAGATTTTTATGCGGGTCTAAAGAGGGATAGCGACGGAAAGTGGTGCGAAGCAGTGCATGGGACAAAGCGAGGCGCAAAGGGGACAGAGGGGCCGAGCGCCTTTATACCAACACGGAGAGAAAAGATGAATGGGAAGAGAAGGGGTCTGACTTTTTGACTTTTTAGACGCGTGAGCCGGATGCGAGGAATACGACCCTGTAAACGAAGCTGCGACAGAAAGTCGCACAAAGAGAGAGAGAGAGAGAGAGGGGGGGGCTGTTGTCCTGTTCAGATTCTTAAAATAGCCATTGAGCTCAAGAGCTGCGGCACTGTCCCTCTCCCGAGTCAACTCTTACCTTTCCCTTCACGTTCGCGACGACGCCCCGAGCTCAGTGACGTCTCTTGCTCCGAAACTTCATCATTTCGTCCGATGATAATGGCGAGCTACTGATGGAGGAGGATGATGATGATGGTAGGAGCAGCGATAGCAATAAACTTCCACGCACGATGTTCACAAAATATCAGCAGCATGCGTAGTAGCCCCGTGAATTCGGAGCCTGATCCGAGGAAACAGCTCGAATTCTTTTCATTGCAAATCCAAGCACGGCAAGTTCTCATAGACTTTGATGTAGCGACGAGTGAGCAAATTTCCTAGTTAAGGAAGGCACCCGGTTCAAATTTGATTACTCGAGCCATAGCAACTAAATATAAAGAAATAATTTTCTGTTTTAATAGTTAGTAGATTATTCTTTTTGAATTAGACAACGTCCGAGAAAACAAAGTAGCTGATGGTTGCCTCAAGGATCGACGGCGTGTGCGGTGACTGCATATAAATAAATTATAATTTTAGGACAGCGATTGAAAAGAAAACTTAACTTGGCTAAGGAAGGTAAAAAAGAAAATCCTACGTAAATTTTATGTTCTAAATTTCTCTGTCCGTCCTTCGTGAGTATGAGCTTGACGTTAAGTGCGTCCAATTTGTACGTGCTATTTAATTAATGGCTAATATTAAAATAAATATATATTAAATCATGCCTTAGCTAATGCTTATATTTTTGTCTCCACGCATCATTTAACTGCACAAGTGCATATGTATGCACTTTTGCTTTGACGCGCCGTATTTTGCGGTCCCTTCCAACAATTATTTTACTCTAATCTTTTAATTGAGTGGACACTAGAAGTATAATATCTGACGACTTGTGGACGCATCATTCTCCCAGCGGCTCAGAAATTTCCAGCTGGTATTTATATATTCGTGGCTCAAATATATAATGTCCACTTTCATGGGTTCCTTTTTTTATAAATTTGCTTGGTCGAAATTGATTGGCTGATCCATATAGAATATGTAGAAACGATGCAGAGTCAGCTTATTCAGGTTGATTTATTTTATTTTATTTTTTGGTCGGTTATTCAGGTTGATTAAAGGGTAATCTATCTCTCGATATATGACCAAGATTGATGGATTGATATAATTGAAAATTCAGAAAGAAATTTAATTATATGGAGTCCACGATCCAAAATTAGCATATAACTTTTTTTCAAAAGCATCTTCTTCTTCTCCTTTTTTCTCTCACGGAGCTTCGCTTAATTATACGAGTTCTCATGCTAAGGTTACGCCGTCTCTTGGCACCGAGTGAGAGCAGAGGAGGTGCAAGTGGAACGAGCAAAACCCTAAATTTTATTCTTCCACGTTAGATCAGTTACCTAATTTAGTTATTAAGCAACTCGCTTAATCAAGAAGCCTTCAAAAGAGTTGGATAATTAGTAATTAGTCGAGCCTTCCATGGCGAGTACTTATGGATATGAAATATCAAGGCACGTTACAATGATAATAGACTACATGAAGTCTAGGGCAAGTGAGACTAGGGTTGTGCAATTGAATTGGTTCTATTCGAAAATCGGACTAGTCGTCCAAGAAACAGATTTGATTCTAAGTTCTTTTTGGAACCGGTTCGGTTCCCAATTCAAATTGAAAAACAACCTAGGAATCAAGATCGAATTTGGAGCTGGTTTCATAAAGCTTAAAAATCCTAATTTTTTTCTTAGCATCTCTCTCTCTCTTGCAACTCACCCTCATCCTTGCTCACTCGTAGCTTGCCCTCACTTGTTCGAGCCTCACAACCCTAGCTTGTTCCTAACTCACACTTGCTCACTCACCCTCATTCATCATTTACTTTGAACAATTTTGTCACTCATATTATTTTACTATAAAAATGAAACAAAAAAAAGAATAAAAAAAATAGATTCTCGGGTAGACATTCTAATCGGATAAAAAAAAATTGGTAGATTTCAAGGTTGGTTCAAGAGCAAATAGAGTAGGTTTTGGATTTCGAAAACTAAGAAGCGGTCCTAATAAAGTAGGTTTCACTGTGAAACCTATTATTTTAAAATCGATCACCCCTGAATTAGAAGATGAAGATCCGGTCGAGTTACGTTTCTTCCACCTTTCATCATCTCTCTTTAAGGTCGAGAAAGTCAAACATGCATGAGCTGGAGACCAAAAGCGGTGCGCCTTTGGCAAAAGTAGAATGCGTTTCCGACTTCCACGCGACGGGATGATCGATGCATGCACAGTACCGCGGGCCATACGTAATCGCTGAATCACGGAATCCGATTTGGTCAAGCGCGGGGTTGAGAGACTGACTCATGATTGGAATCGGGGTGTGCTTTCGATGACTCTCGTCCTTGTCCGGAATTGGAGGAAGTCGTTGTCGGGACCCACCCGGTTCCACACCGACGAACGGAGAATTTTCACCTCCGGGCAGCCGGAACCTCGGACATCGGACGTTGCGCGTGGAATCACGTTACCCCGGGAATTTAACTTAAACAAGCTGGTCAAGTGAGGACAAACCACCGATCAAGATCGCCCAAAAAATTCAGTAGTTTCAATTACTAAAAAAATCCGAATCAAGGGTTAGCGATGGCCGATCAAATTTGACTTCAGATTAAAAGCGAATGGATTAAATTGCGAGGAAATTTATTGAATCGGAACGAATGGCTTACGTTCTTGAAAACCATGCTTACTGGATAGCTAAATTTGGATGTGAACTTCTTAAAGGAAATTGATGAAGTGTGTAGAAAAAGTAAAAACTTACAAGACACAAATGGAAGGCTTTTATTGTCAAAGACAAGTGCTGGAATTAGGAAAGCTAATCTAATTCGAATTTGAAATTCAAACTCAAGGAAAATTTAATCCAATTGATCTTCTTCGAAATTTGGTAAGCCCCTCGCGATTTCTGATGTGCTTTGATTGATGCTGTGGTGTATCGTCTGTGTTCAATGTGCCAAGTATTGCATTCGATTGTTGCCACATGTCATGAAGTCTACTTAAAAATCTATCCATTGGAAATTCATGAGCAACTAGCTCTTCAAATATTTAACCGGTGGGCACTGTTGGTCAATCGTGTATCATAACGAATGGGTTTTCATTGGTTTGGTGTATTGTCGTTATTTGATTTGGATCGTTGACTTCTTCTTTTTTTAGCGTTTGGGCCCAGTTCCGGGTCAATTATCCATCGCTTGATGTTCAAATTGGTTCGGCAAATATCATCTTCCGCAGGACTTTGACGATTGCGATGAGGTATTGATAGCATAACATATCTTTTCCGACATCCAAGACTGTGCACAGAGGATTTCACGAGGGGTGAAAAAGAGAAACGAAAGTCGGGCCGGACCAAACGAAAAATAAAAATCAAAAAGCTCGGCGAAGGGGGTTCATTGCCGAAAGCTTCTCGAAGTCGTGGAACGACAACTTCAGTAACCGAAGACAAACGAGGTTAGCTTTGAATGTGGGACGACGAAACTGATTATTTACGTGTTAGCGATATTCGCTGCTTATCTTTATTTTATGCTCTTGAGTACTTGGCTCAATTCATGCCTTCAACGTCATAGCATATCACGCTAGAAAACGAATGGACAAGCCGTGATTTCAAAAGATCAAAAATTTAGAAAATATCAACTCCCTCTCTCGAGTTTTCACAAATGTTGTGATGTTTTAGAGTTGGTCCGTCGATTTTAGACATTTTTAAGCAAGAAGTCACTTAATTGAGATTTTAACCACTGGGTTTGTCTCAATAGCCACCCTTCCAACATAAAAAGGGGAGGTGGGAAGTTCAAATCCCTACATTCTCCGAGGATTGAGGTGGGGACAATTTAGTTTTAAGTGTGGATTTTGACTTTCACGCAAGGAAGTATGACAAAAGTCTAAGAATGAAAGTTAAAATAAAAGTAGAGTAGAATCGACCAAAAAAAAATTTTCTTTGATATTTAAAATGTTGTTTATTGGAATTTCAACATCTAGAAACATTGACCCAGCGATTTGTGTACACAATTTTTTTTTTCATAATTCTCTAAATCTTCCACAACTAAACAATTATTTTTTCCCAAATTTTGAGGAACAAACAAGATTTTGGAATTTCCTACCTGCTAGAGTTGAAAGCTTGGGGACATACGGTTTACAATTTTGGACCAAAGACGCCGAATCCGGTCGCTTCAACTTCTTTTCGTATGGAAGCCGTTGGTGTCATCTAGAAAAATGCACGTGCTGGAATTTGCCACGTTTGGAAATGGTTCAAAGAGTTTGAAAAGGTAAAAGTGTGGAAATTATATGGCACGAGATATGCTGAGTGTTCTCATACGTCTTCCTTTGCTATGTCGTGTTGAAACGTAACGCATTAATTTGTGTGATATTATTTTACAGATTGAATGTGGGGCACGCTTATTTTTTGAAAAATGAATAATTTTAATTTTTTTTAAAAAATAATCGTTTATATCACTCAAAATTATTAATTGATGATAAATATTTCATTAAGATGAAATTATTATTCTTTGTTGCAAGTAATATGAGCACTTATATATTGAAAAACATTTTTCAAATTATTTATTTTTTCGCGAAATTAACAGAGTAATTATGGCGAATAAGTTCATCGGTAGGCCTTAAGATGCGAGATGAAAATATCCAAAGTCTTACCAAGTTTCAAAAGTCATGCCATGTGTGCACTAGGCTGTCAAAATAGGATTAACCCATTTCTTAATCCATATTTATTGAGTTATGTTGTTATATGAGTTAATTATATTCTGTAAATAAGTTATAAATGAGTTTAGAGTCAACTCTATGAGTTATAAATTGTTCATAAATGAGTTTTAAATAGTTTGACAACTTATTTGAGCCCAACCTCACCTCAGCCATTTCTTGTCTTCACTTGATCTCATACTCGCTCACTCACTCCGTGCTTTCATCTTAGTTTGATATGAATTTATTGGAGAAAATTCCTATGACATCTTCAGAGGCAACAACGAAGAAAAGTTTCACTGCCACTGCTTAAGAACTGGCAGAAATCATCACGGCCCATTTCTATTCCTTCGAAGAAATGCCAAAGAAAATTGTATGTCATATGGAGATTTCATCACCTTCACCCTATGTGCAAAAGGCATTTGCACCACTAACGATTTCCAAACCGAAAGGATGGTCAAGCTTAAAATCAGCAATGAAAATTCTCAAGAACGTGGTGTTGCGGATGACATCCAAAGATTGAGGAGATATGCACAATGAAAATAAGTTTTAGGTCTAGTGCGCACACACATTCACGATCTAAACTAAGTTTCAGGTTAGTCAAATTTAAAGAACGTGCCAAAATCGCAGCCAAAGATGACGCGTGAGATCTACGACGGATGGTCAACTTCTATATTGCGGTCCTCTTCAATCTTCATCACGTAGAGAAACTTAGAAATGATTTTCTGGTTGCAAATTTGCTGAGATTTCCTTTGTTTTTTCTCTGGCTTTGTCACTACTAATAGCGTTCGGTATTTAAAAGTATGTTTGTTCGAGTGAAAGAAATTTTCGCAAATTAATTTTCCAGACTTTCACACGATTAGTTTGCTGAAAATAATTAGTTGGTTAGAAAACCATTTATGGTAAAATATGACATGTGTGCTTATACTTAAGAAAATGAACTCCATAACCTAAAAGAAGAAAACATTTTTCTCAAAAATTTCTAAGCTTTCAAGAACTCGTGTCCGAGAATATGTTCACGTACCTTCGCCCGAGTTACTACGCAACGTGACGACGGTGCCATAGCCTATATGGTACGAGAAATGATGCACGGTCCATCCTTCGCGTAGGTCTTTCTTTCTTGACTTTGCAAGTAGCTCTCTCTCTCTCTCTCTTTTATGAGTAAGCATTGGCGGTCTAGGAATCGGATGTGCATTGATTAGGATGGCACATTGGCACTTCGTCAAGCATGTAATTTTTCTCATCAAGCGTGTAATTTTTCTTGCTTCAAAAGCAACAAGATGTCTGTGTCAACAAGGACACCGCGGTCATTTTGATTCGGAAAGTAAAACGAGAGATGTTTTGTTCATTCGATGGAAAAGTTACCAAAATGTTCTTCCATTTTCTCTTTAACTGATGATTTAAGCAATTGGAAAAAAGCCACCAAAAACCCTAAATTTTGCCTAAAGTAACAAATTTACTCCAAACTTTTTTTTGTAACATAAAAAATCCCAAACTTTGTTAATCATGACACATTTACTCCAAACTTTTTTTCGTAACACGAAAAACTCTGAACTTGTATCTGTGTGACACATTTACTCTAAACTATAGGGCATTTTTGTCTTTTACTTTTTAATTTCTTTTTCTTTTTCTTTTTTTCTTCTTCTTCTCTCTTCCCTCCACCGACCATGGCAGAGGGAAGTCGAACTCAAGCGAGGGCTGCCCTCACTGCCATTGGGTGAGGGTCGCCCTCGCTTGGGTTGATTGGGGCAGCCCTTGCCCCCGCCATGGTCGACGGAGGGAAGAGAGAGAAGAAGAAAAAATGAAAAAATAAAAACAGAAAAAATAAAATGAAAATGTCATTGGCGGAGTAAATGTGTCACGTTTAGCAAAGTTTTGGATTTTTTATGTCACAAAAAAAATTTTGGAGTAAATTTGTTACTTTGGGCAAAATTTGAGATTTTTGGTGGCTTTTTTCCAATTGCTTAAATCATTGGTCATAAAGTTTGGGATAAATTTGTCAACTTTTATGATTGCGGTCCTCTTCAATCTTCATCACGTAGAGAAACTTAGAAATGATTTTATGGTTGCAAATTTGTTGAGACTTCCCTTGTTTTTTCTCTGTCTTTGTCACTGCTAATAGTGTTCGCTATTTAAAAGTATGTTTGTTCGAGTGAAAGAAATTTTCGCAAATTAATTTTCCAGACTTTCACATAATTAGTTTGCTGAAAATAATTAGTCGGTTAGAAAACCATTCATGGTCAAATATGACATGTGTGCTTATACTTAAGAAAATAAACTCCATAACCTAAAAGAAGAAAACATTTTTCTCAAAAATGATTTTCAGAAAAGTATTTTCTTTCGTTATAAAGTTTTCCTCAAAACAAACACACCCTAAATTATATTAGGGCTCCATTATTTTACAGAAAATGAATGGTTTGGAGAACAATTTCCTAAAAACAATTGCTTATATCACTTGTAATAATTAGTCATTAAATTTTTTTCATTATCAATACTCATTCATGTCTAAATGTTTTCATAGACAAAGAAAATATTTTTCGTTTATTCATTTTCATAAATAATACAAACAATTGTTTTTGGGAAAATATTTTTGAAATTATTCATTTTCACAAAATAAACATAACCTAAGGCTCCATTTGTTTTATGGAAAAAAAAAATTAGGAAAAAAAAAATTTCCAACATTTGATTCTAAGAAAATAAACTAGTTAAGGAAAAGTATTTTTAATAGAAAAAAACTTTCAAAAGTGGGAAAAATGATTTCCTCTTCTCAAAAGAGAATCATTTTCCCTCCTCTTTCTTTTATCAAAACAAAGCATGTTCTCCTCATGAGCACTCCTTTTTTAATTATTTTTATTTTTCTTTTCTTTTTTAAATTTGAATTTTTATTTTTTTATTTTATTTTCTTTTTACTTCTTCTATAGCCTATTGCCGACCATCGCCATAGGCGAGCTTGGGCCTCACTAACCTCAAGTGAGGCTCCACCTTGCCACATCCAATTAGATCGAACTTGCCTGACTCCGATGAGCTCGAGCCTCCCTAGGAGCTAAGTGAGGCTCAAGCTAAGGCTTGAACTCGATGGCATCAGGCAAGCTCAACCTCATCAGATCTAGTGTTGTGAAGCCTTACTGACCTTGTGCAAGCTTGTCTTCACTGATGGTCGACCGAGGAAGAAGGAAAAAAAAAACAATTAAATATTTGATTATTTTTGTAATTTTCCATACTAAATAGTGGAAAATATTTTCTAATTCGTTTTCAGGTTTCAATCAAATACTAGAAAAATATTGTTGTTTTCCTTAAAAATCCTTTAAAAGTAACATTTTTAAGTAAATGTTACTTTTTCCGCGAAATAAGCGAATCTTAAAAGAAAAATTCTACTTGTGGACATGAGAAAATGAGGTCTACACCGATGAGTTTCTCTCCTCTCCTCCCTTTCCCATTGGAGAGGTGGTGTTTAAGGCTAAAATATAATATGCACAATAACCATCTTCATCTTCTAATGATCTGAGTTTTCGCTATCGAAAGGTTATGGATGTAATATTATCGTCCCATGCCCTCTAGCCATGTATAAGGGGATCTTTACGCTAAAACCCACCGTAATTTAAGAAATTTTGGTTTTCAGAGCAAGTAATTGCTCCCATTGCTCTATCTCCTAAAATCGACGGTCATATGACGGAGTCTAAGCCTATCCAACCAGAAAAATTCGATCCAGACCCGTCCTTATCTACTGTCACGCATTTAACTCAGAGTCTAACTCATATGAACCGTGGGATAAGGCAGACTCCACTTAAGACTCTCATGATATGAAGGTTCGTATAAATTTGGTTAAAATAAATCAGGCGTACACATGTCCATAAATGTAAACGAGCTTCCGTAAATTGCGCAAAAAAAGGACAAACTGAGGCCTGCCGTCAGTCAGTAACGGCATGCCTCTCTTCTTCCATGAGCTGATCAAATAAGAACGAGCAAGCTGAATCCGAGTCCTCGGATCGTCTGTCGACCCCCTAGAGGATCGCCATATGTTCACAGAAGGTGGTCGCGAGGTTCTAAAGCATTCCCACGATGGCGAGTGTGAAAACTGAAAACTATACTGAAAATAACTGGGGAGAAAGCCAAGTGGGAGTAACTTTTCCACCTAAAGGACGCCTGCTGGGCTTATCTCTGACGACCGATCGATGTACGTTCCATTTCCAAAGAATTCCATTTTAATGATTTCTTATATGGACCGTCTCGTGAGAAAAGGAAGATCGATCGGCAACTCGATCCACATCCCCAAAAAGTCAAAGCTTTCAAGAACTCGTGTCCGAGAATATGTTCACATACCTTCGCCCGAGTTACTACGCAACGTGACGACGGTGCCATAGCCTATATGGTACGAGAAATGATGCACGGTCCATCCTTCGCGTAGGTCTTTCTTTCTTGACTTTGCGAGTAGCTCTCTCTCTCTCTCTTTTATGAGTAAGCATTGACAGTCTAGGAATCGGATGTGCATTGATTAGGATGGCACATTGGCACTTCGTCAAGCATGTAATTTTTCTCATCAAGCGTGTAATTTTTCTCATCAAGCGTGTAATTTTTCTTGCTTCAGAAGCAACAAGATGTCTGTGTCAACAGGACAGTGCGGTCATTTTGATTCAAAAAGTAAAATGAGAGATGTTTCGTTCATTCGATGGAAAAGTTACCAAAATGTTCTTCCATTTTCTCTTTAACTGATGATTTAAGCAATTGGAAAAAAGCCACCAAAAACCCTAAATTTTGCCCAAAGTGACAAATTTACTCCAAACTTTTTTTTGTAACATAAAAAACCCCAAACTTTGTTAATCATGACACATTTACTCCAAACTTTTTTCGTAACACGAAAAACTTTGAACTGTAGATCCGTGTGACACATTTACCCTAAACTATAGGGCATTTTCGTCTTTTACTTTTTAATTTTTTTCTTTTTCTTTTTTTTTTTTTCTTCTTCTCTCTTCCCTCCATCGACCATGGCAGAGGGAAGCCGGACTCAGGCAAGGGCTGCCCTCACTGGCATTGGGTGAGGGTCGCCCTCGCTTGGGCTAATTGGGGCAGCCCTTGCCCCCGCCATGGTCGACGGAGGGAAGAGAGAGAAGAAGAAAAATGAAAAAAAAAAATAGAAAAAGTAAAATGAAAATGTCATTGGTGGGGTAAATGTGTCACGTTTAGCAAAGTTTTTGGTTTTTTATGTCACAAAAAAAATTTTGGAGTAAATTTGTCACTTTTGGCAAAATTTGGGATTTTTGGTGGCTTTTTTCCAATTGCTTAAGGGCATGTTTGGTTCAGTTTTGGGGAAATGTCCTTGGGAGAATGCAAATACCTTTGAGGTAAAGGTGTTTTCCAAAATACTAGACTGTTTGATAAACTATAACTGAAAAGTGCTTTAGGGAAATGCAAAACTGTTTGGTAAACATATATTTGAAAAGCCTTTTAATGTGACCAAATTAAGTATTTTAGTTTTAGTATTTTTAAAATTGTAAAAAAGAAACAATGACTATATAACCTTTTATATTTTCATGTTGAGAGTAATGTAAAAGATATATATTAGTAAATTTATTTAAAAATTTATATTAAAAGAATTTGATTATAAATTAGATGCAAAGCTCAAAAAATTAAGTTTTTTAGTTTTAGTATTTTTAAAATTGCAAAAAATAAACAATGATTATATAACTTTTTACATTTTCATGTTAAGAGTAATGTAAAAGATATATATTAGTAAATTTATTTAAAAATTATATTAAAATAATTTGATTATAGATTAGATGCAAAGCTCAAAAATTAAGTTTTTTAGTTTTAGTATTTTTAAAATTGCAAAAATAAACAATAACTATATAACCTTTTACATTTTCATGTTGAGAGTAATGTAAAAGATATATATTATAATATTTATTTAAAAATTATATTAAAATAATTTGATTATAGATTAAATGCAAAGCTCAAAAAATTAAGTTTTTAGTTTTAGTATTTTTAAAAGTACAAAAAATAAACAATGACTATATAACCTTTTACATTTTCATGTTGAGAGTAATGTAAAAGATATATATTAGTAAATTTATTTAAAAATTATATTAAAACAATTTGATTATAGATTAGATGCAAAGCTCAACTTTTGGCCTAGGGTTCTTTTAGGTTTGTTTTCAACTTTGAATAATTTTTTTAATTATTGTAGTATTAATCATCTTCGTTAATTAATGATTATTCTAGTGTATTGATAAAAAGTTGGGCTATTGATTATCAAAAGATAAAAATGACAAAAAAGAAGAAGGTGAACCCAACATTTGCGAAGGGTTTTTATTATTTTTTTAAAAAAATAAAAATAAAATCCGATGAAACTCCATCGTCGATCAACGGCGGTTGGGGTGTGGGGAAGATGATCGGTTTAAAAAAAAGAAAGAAAAAGAAGTCAACGGATGAACAAGTAGAGGTGGATTTGCATTTAAATCTTTGAAAGCCTAAAGTAGGTCCCCCACTGCTTTGAGCTTTCAAAGATTTCAAATGCTAAGATTTGGCCAAGGACACCTCCAAATCTTTGAACCAAACACCTAAATTTTTTCCCAATGGGCTTTCAGCTCTGAAAGCCCCTTGGGAATGCTAAACCAAACGGGGCCTAAATCATTGGTCATAAAGTTTGGGGTAAATTTGTCAATTTTTTATGATTGCGGTCCTCTTCAATCTTCATCACGTAGAGAAACTTAGAAATGATTTTATGGTTGCAAACTTGTTGAGACTTCCCTTGTTTTTTCTCTGTCTTTGTCACTACTAATAGTGTTCGCTATTTAAAAGTATGTTTGTTCGAGTGAAAGAAATTTTCGCAAATTAATTTTCCAGACTTTCACACAATTAGTTTGCTGAAAATAATTAGTCGGTTAGAAAACCATTTATGGTCAAATATGACATGTGTGCTTATACTTAAGAAAATGAACTCCATAACCTAAAAGAAGAAAACATTTTTCTCAAAAATGATTTTCAGAAAAGTATTTTCCTTCGTTATAAAGTTTTCCTCAAAACAAACACACCCTAAATTATATTAGGGCTCCATTATTTTACAGAAAATGAATGGTTTGGAGAACAATTTCCTAAAAACAATTGCTTATATCAAAACAAAGAGGACAAACTGAGGCCTGCCGTCAGTCAGTAACGGCATGCCTCTCTTCTTCCATGAGCTGATCAAATAAGAACGAGCAAGCTGAACCCGAGTCCTCGGATCGTCTGTCGACCCTCTAGAGGATCGCCTCATGTTGACAGAAGGTGGCCGCGAGGTTCTAAAGCATTCCCACGATGGCGGGTGTGAAAACTGAAAACTATACTGAAAATAACTGGAGAGAAAGCCAAGTGGGAGTAACTTTTCCACCTAAAGGACTCCTGCTGGGCTTATCTCTGACGACCGATCGATGTACGTTCCATTTCCAAAGAATTCCATTTTAATGATTTCTTATATGGACCGTCTCGTGAGAAAAGGAAGATCGATCGGTAACTCGATCCACATCCCCAAAAAGTCAAAGCTTTCAAGAACTCGTGTCCGAGGATATGTTCACATAGCTTCGCCCGAGTTACCACACGACGTGATGACGGTGCCATAGCCTATATGATACAAGAGATGATGCACGGTCCATCCTTCGAGTAGGTCTTTCTTTCTTGACTTTGCGAGTGGCTCTCTCTCTCTCTCTCTTTTATGAGTAAGCATTGGCGGTGTAGAAATTGGATGTGCATTGATTAGGATGGCACATTGGCACTTCATCAAGCATGTAATTTTTCTCATCAAGCGTGTAATTTTTCTTGCTTCGGAAGCAACAAGATGTCCGTGTTAACAAGGACATCGCGGTCATTTTGATCAGGAAAGTAAAATGAGAGATGTTTCGTTCATTCGACGGAAAAGTTACCAAGATGTTCTTCCATTTTCTCTTTAACCGATGATTTAAGCAATTGGAAAAAAGCCACCAAAAACTCAAAATTTTGCTCAAAGTGACAAATTTACCCCAAACTTTTTTTTGTAACATGAAAAACCCCAAACTTTGCTAACCATGACATATTTACCCCAAAAATTTGTTCGTAGCATGAAAAACTCTGAACTTGTATCCGTGTGACACATTTACCGTAAACTATAAGGCATTTTCGTCTTTTACTTTTTAATTTTTTTTCTTTTTCTTTTTTTCTTCTTCTTCTCTCATCCCTCCGCCAACCATGGCAAAGAGAAGTTGGACTTAGGCGAGGGCTGCCCTTGCTGGCGTTGGGTGAGGGTCGCCCTCGCTTGGGCTGGCTGGGGCGGCCCTTGCTTGAGTCCGGCTTCACTCCGTCATGGTCGGCGGAGGGAAGAGAGAAGAAGAAAAAAAAAGCATAAAAAAATAAGATGAAAATGTCCTTGGTGGGATAAATGTGTCACGGTTAACAAAGTTTGGGGTTTTTTATGTTAAAAAAAAAAATTGGAGTAAATTTGTCACTTTGGGCAAAATTTGAGATTTTTTGTAGCTTTTTTCTGATTGCTTAAATTATCAGTCATAAAGTTTGGGGTAAATTTGTCAACTTCTATGATTATGGTCGTCTTCAATCTTCATCACGTAGAGAAACTTAGAAATGATTTTATGGTTGCAAATTTGCTTAGACTTCCCTTGTTTTTTCTCCGTCTTTGTCACTACTAATAGCGTTCGCTATTTAAAAGTATGTTTGTTCGAGTGAAAGAAATTTTCGCAAATTAATTTTCCAGACTTTCACACGATTAGTTTGCTGAAAATAATTAGTTGGTTAGAAAACCATTTATGGTCAAATATGACATGTGTGCTTATACTTAAGAAAATGAACTCCATAACCTAAAAGAAGAAAACATTTTTCTCAAAAATGATTTTTAGAAAAGTATTTTCCTTCGTTATAAAGTTTTCCTCAGAACAAACACACCCTAAATTATATTAGGGCTCCATTATTTTACAAAAAAATGAATGGTTTGGAGTACAATTTCCTAAAAACAATTGCTTATATCACTTGTAATAATTAGTCATTAAAATGTTTTCATTATCAATACTCATTCATGTCTAAACGTTTTCATAGACAAAGAAAATATTTTTCGTTTATTCATTTTCATAAATAATACAAACGATTTTTTTAGGAAAATATTTTTGAAATTATTCATTTTCACGAAATAAACATAACCTAAGGCTCCATTTTTTTTATGGAAAACAAATTTTGGGAAAAAAATTTCCAACATTTGATTCTCAGAAAATAAACTAGTTAAGGAAAGTATTTTTTTGTTAATAGAAAAAAAACTTTCAAAAGTGGGAAAAATGATTTCCTCTTCTCAAAAGAGAATCATTTTCCCTCCTCTTTCTTTTACCAAAACAAAGCATGTTCTCCTCATGAGCACTCCTTTTAATTATTTTTATTTTTTCTATTCTTTTTTAAATTTGAATTTGAATTTTTATTTTATTTTTTTCTTTCTTTTTCTTTTTACTTCTTCTATAGCCTATTGCCGACCATTGCCACAAGCGAACTTGAGCCTCGCTAACCTCGGTGAGGCTCCACCTTACCACATCCAACGAGGTCAAACTTGCCTGACTTCGATGAGCTCGAGCCTGACTAGGAGCTAGGCGAGGCTCAAGCTAAAGCTTGAACTCGATGGCATCGGGCAAGCTCAACCTCACCAGATCTGGCATTGTGAAGCCTTGCTAACCTTGTGCAAGCTTGTCCTCACTGATGGTCGACCGATGAAGAAGGAAAAATAAAAAATAATAATTAAATATTTGATTTTTTGGTAATTTTCCATACTAAATAGTGGAAAATATTTTCTAAATTGTTTTCATGTTTCTGTCAAATACTAGAAAAATATTGTTGTTTTCCTTAAAAATCCTTTAAAAGTTACATTTTAAGAAAATGTTACTTTTTCCACAAAATAAACGAATCTTAAAAGAAAAATTCTACTTGTGGACATGAGAAAATGAGGTCTACACCGATGAGTTTCTCTCCTCTCCTCCCTTTCCCACTGGAGAGGTTGTGTTTGAAGCTAAAATATAATATGCACAATAACCATCTTCATCCTTTGACGATTTGAGTTTTCGCTATCGAAAGGTTATGGATGTAACATTATCATCTTATACCCTCTAGCCATGTATAAGGAGACCTTTACACTAAAACCCATTGTAATTTAAGAAATTTTGGTTTTCAGAGCAAGTAATTGCTCCTATTGCTCTATCTCCTATAATCGACGATCATATGACGTAGTCTAAGCCTATCCAACTGGAAAAATTCGATCTAGGCTGATGAGGAGTGGATCAGACTTTTGATCTACTGTTACACATTTAACTCAGAGTCTAACTCATATGAATCATGGGATAAGGCGGACTCCACTTAAGACTCTCATGATATGAAGGTTCGTATAAATTTGGTTCGTATAAATCAGGCGTACACATGTCCAAAAATGTAAACGAGCTTCCGTAAATTGCGCAAAGAAAGGACAAACTGAGGCCTGCCATCAGTCAGTAACGGCATGCCTCTCTTCTTCCATGAGCTGATCAAATAAGAACGAGCAAGCTGAATCCGAGTCCTCGGATCGTCTGTCTACCCCCTAGAGGATCGCCATATGTTCACAGAAGGTGGTCGCGAGGTTCTGAAGCATTCCCACGATGGCGGGTGTGAAAACTATACTGAAAATAACTGGAGATAAAGCGAAGTGGGGAGTAACTTTTCCACCTAAAGGACGCCTGCTGGGCTTATCTCTGACGACCGATCGATGTACGTTCCATTTCCACAGAATTCCATTTTAATGATTTCGTATATGGACCGTCTCGTGAGAAAAGGTAGATCGATCGGTAACTCGATCCCCATCCCCAGAAAGTCAAAGCTTTCAAGAACTCGTGCCCGAGGATATGTTCACATAGCTTCGCCCCAGTTATTACGCAACGTGATGATGGTGCCATAGCCTATATGGTACGAGAGATGATGCACACGGTCCATCCTTCGCGTAGGTCTTTCTTTCTTGACTTTGCAAGTAGCTCTCTCTCTCTCTCTCTCTCTTTCATGAGTAAGCATTGGCGGTCCAAGGATCGGATGCGCATTGATTGGGATGGCACATTGGCACTTCGTCAAGCGTGTATTTTTTCTCATCAAGCGTGTAACTTTTCTTGCTTCAAAAGCAACAAGATGTCCGAGTCAACAATGACATCGCAGTCATTTTGATCCGGAAAGTAAAATGAGAGATGTGTCCGAGGATATGTTCACATAGCTTCGCCCGAGTTACTACACAATGTGATGGTGGTGCCATAGCCCATATGGTACAAGAGATGATGCATGGTCCATCTTTCTTGTAGGTCTTTCTTTCTTGATTTTGCAAGTAGCTCTCTCTCTCTCTCTCTCTCTCTCTTTTATGAGTAAGCATTGGTAGTCCAAGAATCGGATGTGCATTGATTGGGATGGCACATTGACACTTCGTCAAGCGTGTAACTTTTCTCTTCAAGCGTGTAACTTTTCTTGCTTCGAAAGCAACAAGATGTCTGTATCAATAAGGACATTGCGGTCATTTTGATCTGGAAAATAAAATGAGAAATGTTTGGTTTGTTCGACGGAAAAGTTACCAAAATATTCTTCCATTTTCTCTCTAACTGATGATATAAGCAATTTAGTCAGCTAGTTTTCTTGCTTCGAAAGCAACAAGATGTCTGTATCAACAAGGACATTGCGGTCATTTTGATCTGGAAAATAAAATGAGAAATGTTTGGTTTGTTCGACGGAAAAGTTACCAAAATATTCTTCCATTTTCTCTCTAACTGATGATAAAAGCAATTTAATCAGCTAGTTTTCTTGCTTCGAAAGCAACAAGATGTCTGTATCAACAAGGACATTGTGGTCATTTTGATCTGGAAAATAAAATAGAAATGTTTGGTTTGTTCGACGGAAAAGTTACCAAAATATTCTTCCATTTTCTCTCTAACTGATGATATAAGCAATTTAGTCGGCTAGTTTGACTTTGAGCATTACGCTCTTTGCACTCTAAACATTCGAGGTTGGGTCTGTGGATGAACTTTTAACTTTTTTAATTTCGAGCTTTGAGATACTAATGTGTACATGAATTTCCAATCAAATCATGTCCACAACAATGCATTCAGTTTCAACTTTCGAGAGAGACAACAATTAAGTCCTGCTTCAAATTTTACGACTTGATTATCCTAACTAAAAGAGTTTAACTCAATCGCATTCTTGAACATAACGATTAAGAAAGAGGGACATCGAAAGATGGAAATAAGCTTAATTGCCGAATGTAGGAATGGAGGATCGGTGTGAAATGGGCTCTAATAATCTAATAATCTTCGGTCAACTAGAAAGTTGGGCTGAATGATTCTGTCAGGAAAATGAAAAGGCCCATGGTTGGTCCGGTCCGACAAGGCGACAACAAAGGTACCGCTAAAAACAAATTGGGATAGGGGGCATTCCGAGAATTGAACTCGGGACCTCTCGCACCCTAAGCGAGAATCATACCACTAGACCAAATGCCCTTGATGTCCACTTGGATTTGGATTTATTATCTAGACGTGAGAGTCAAGGTCGGATAGGCTAGATTAGCTCAGATTGTTTCTTCGATACACAAATTGATGGTTTGTGGAAATTGGGTGCACTTGCAGGTGACGGAAAAGAAAAATCAGTACAAATGGAGTTGATGATCATGACCACGTATGCTCGGCTCACAAATAGTTTAGGCTAACTTTAATATCATGGGCTTAACTTTAGCCTTTTCAATGTGATGGGCTCAAACACTGGGATTCGCCCTAGTGGCCACCCTTCCAACATGGAAGGGGGAGGTGAGGGGTTCAAATCCCCACCTTCTCAGAGGGGATGGGGTGGGGACGCATAAGTTTCAAAAGTGGGTTTCGGCTCACGCCCGCAAGAGGCGGGGGCAAGTCTCGAGTGAGTGTAGAATAGGAATAGAGTAGGACAGAGACAAAAAAAAAAAAAAATGTGATGGGCTCTAATAATCTAAGGCTTGTCCCTAATTAAACGCTCAGTGAGCTCAATTAAGTTTAAAGTAGGCCAATTAAAGCCCTCCAAGCCTTTGAATTTTGGCCACTACCTCCAATAGGCTAAGCTGAATTTTCTCTCCTTTCGCGGGCTCAATTTATCAAATTTGAAGCTCAAAACCGTTTACTGCCGATCAAATGCTAATGCAATTAATTGAAAAATATAAACTATGTAATAAATGCTTTTACAACTACATGCTATACAATTTACTTCTAATGTTTTTGTTTAGGGGTTAAAAATTAATCCATAATTTTTTATGCAATAAATGAATGATCAGGTCGTCAAAATTTATGTGTTAATAAACATTCATGTCTTTTTTTATAATAAGTAACTCCAAATTAAAAGAGATGACGATGGTAATTTTGAATTATGAATATCTTTTCATAATATGATGGTAATAAAATAGTTTTTAGTATTCGAGGGAAATCAATTTTCTTAACTTATTATGGTCCAAATGTTTTCTTGTTAAACGCCATATTTTTCACTTAAGCGATTTTAGAAGAGTAAAAATGGCTCGGTAAAATATTTCTGAAATCAACTTTAACTAGAGTATAGGGAACATTCAATGACAAAATTTTATGATTGTTTTTTAGCTATCGTAAATTAGTAGCGTTGACAGAATTATTTACGCGGTCCATGTGGATTTTTTTTCCCCTTTTTCTTGGGTATGCTCTTCCAAGAGTTGCTTTTGAAATTTTTGACTTTTGGTTGGGAAAGGATGAGACGACATACGGCAGAACGGGTGGCTAAAAATGGCTCGACGGAACTGCACGTCGGGAGAGAGCTGGTATTGATTCAAGGTCACATAAAAAGAAAGCTTTTGTGATTAGCCTTCAACCACCGACATCGGTTATTCAGATATCCCTCATTGACAACAGTGTTATATTCGGATACCCAATTCAATCGAGAATTGGAAGACTATGATGTTTAGATTTTTGGTGCGTCGTCATTTCCACTTGAGAATTAGGAAATCCAACGGTTGAATATGTTTAAGAAACTTTAGATTTCGCCACTTGAGGTATTTAGTGTTTGACATTATGTTTTGCAAATAGGCGGGAAGTCATATCATTTCACAGCATTAGGTGTTGACCAGAATAATCTACACATCCCTTTACTCATTTTATGCTATCCAAGCATCGAATTTATTATGGGAAATAGAAGAACTTAGTGTTGGAAGTTTGTTTGTAAAAAGCAAAAAGAATGCATTTTCCTTGTCTCATCTAGGAAAAGTGGGAGGAAGTGGGCCAATTAATAAGTGTAGGGTTTTCTTTGTATACTTAAATGAATGATTGGGTGTGGGCTAGATCTCACCATATCCGCGTGCGGGTGCGCAAATAATTGCGCGGACATGGCTTTTTTTAATCGTTTCTCTCTCCTACGTGGTGAATAGTTTACAAAAAAAAAAAATTCCGTTAGGAAATTTGACAGCATCGATTTTAGGACCGATTGAAACATTTTGACAAGTTTTAGGACTCGATTACATTTTCGTGACAAGTTTTAAGACTTTCGCAGCACTTATCCCAAAAATATAAATCTTCCGGGGAATTAATCGAAAAGTATAGTCCTTGCACAACTCTTTCCAAGCCCATCAGCTTACCAGTCGAAAGGTCCTGAAATAGACAATTTTCAAAATTAAATATGGCACGACAGTCCTTGCAAACTCTAAAGATAAAGAGAAGGTTGAATTCAAAATCAAGAGTATATAAAACCTTCCTGAGGATGAGATTTTGACCAAGTTGAATAGTGCCACTTTGGTAACATAGGTGATATTATCATTTGGGAATCGAACTGATACAAACGATTGTGTTCATTTGTAAATATAAGAAAAGAGTTCCTTATCGTATATTATGTGGTCACTAGTCCCTGTATCATTCTTATGGTATAGAGAGGTACCTAAGAATCCAGCATTGTTATCCTGTATCTTCAACGCATCCAAAATTTGTACAATATTGTCATATTGGTCCTAAGTAATTGCCTAATGAGGCCCATTGATTTTTTGTGTCGAGACCTAATAAACATTCAATTCTTTCTCCTTTTTGGCCTTTTCATTAGGTTTTCATGTAGTTTTCAACATGTGTCTATAGTATGGTGCGAACTTTTACAATATTCATAATATTTATTTTTGAGTTTTGAATTGGTCTACTAACCTTCCTTGATGATGTGGAAATTTCGGAGCCATAGGAACCTCTGTATGCTAGGGCTGACGTGGCTTGATATGGGGCGTTCGATTTAGCTGAAAATATGGAGGATTGGTAGCCGTCCGACCCTATTCGCGAATCCCAACCATCCTATCGGCCGTGCAAGTCCCATCCATCCGATTGTCTACGCGCAAATCCTAGCCATCCGCACGTGTCCACAAATCCCAGCTAACCAATTGTCCACGCAACTCCCAACCATCAGATCTAAGGTAAGGACCCCCTTTCTTTGTACCTACAGCCACGATGCTACCAGAACCTCCTCTCCCACTTTCTCCCAAGGTACTGCTAGAGGAAAATGTTGCCGAAAATGCCGCGAGAGACACGCCATCACCCACTTGCCTGTGTTCGACCGCGGCTTTCCATTGGCTTTCCTCTTGAACAGTCAACTGGTAGATCCGATTAGGCGGTGGCGGAGGATCCATGGCCAAGGTTTGAGATTAGAATGAGGAGTACAAATCGTTGAGAATCAGTAAGAATCGTGTAGTTTTCTCTCTCTCCTTCATTTCTTTATATTGTCTAGCTCGTTCCAGAGAGCAGAGAGACAATTGAAGATGGCGGTGACAATGAGGTTTCATTGTTTGAGTTTTGAGATCATCTGTGTTATTGTAAAGAGTTTTGCCCAATCTAAATGACCATACATTTCTCTGATATTCTCCCAAAATCTTTGTGTGTCTTTAGTCAGCAGGAGTCCAACCGCGACATCAAAAGCAAGATAGTTGCCAATGCAAGTGTGGACCAGTTGGTTGCACTTCCGCTATTGGCGTTGTAGTCAGTCTTCGGCCAGGAATGGGATAGCTCCGTCGAGGAAGCCGTCCTTGTCCCTAGAGACAAGGGCTCACCTAAGATCTCGAGACCATGCACTATAATTCTCCAGTCCAGTAGTAGCGTCCCTATCAATTTTAGTTTAGGTGGTCGCGGGGTTCGGAACGGCCGCCGTTGTCAAATGGGAAGGAGAACTGCATGAAACCAATCAAATACATCAGGTAGGGATTTGTCCCTTGCCCCAACCCAGATTCGGCCATTTGACCTGGAATTATCCAACCCAATTCGTCATTCAAGCTAGATCCGTGCGATGGATGGGCTTGCCCAAATCCAGAGGTATTCTCATCTCCAAGAATTCCATAGGGATATTGGGCCCACACCTCTGGCCCAGTGGCCCATTGACCTTGGATTGGGTAACATTGGACTTAAGGCCACTAACTTGGGCCAGGAATATGGGTTGGGCCATGAGCAATACCAAGCGGGTTCTGGTTATTACCAGAAGGTAGAACAAGAACTGCAAGGCAGATGGATTGATTTGCGCCAAAGATGAGATAAGTGTTTCCTTCGCTAATGAATTCTCTATCATGGTATCAAAAAATTTCCAAATTCCTATTCGGTTTGTTGAATCGTTTTGCAAGATGCAACAACATTCAAACATGGAACCGACGGCAATTCTAGACATGCGGAAGCTAGGCCAAGAAAGCGAACTCTGATACCATGACAGAAATTGAGAGAGAAATGGGAAAAATTGTATTCATTATATTACTCTGAATTGTGTACAACGTTCCTTTATCATGCAAAGGAAAAAATACACAAGAATTACAATTTCCAATTCTTTGGATTAATCACAGATTAACCAAATCAATTTATCCATAATTGATATCAGAATCTTTGAACATAATCAATATCGGAATCTCTGGATATATTTCCAACTTCCATTCAAAATTAGCATCTGCACACTTTTGAGACCTTTTCTTTTGGTAATTATTGCAAAAGATAGTGACTGAGATAATAGAGAGTTGCCGATCGCTCATAATTTTCTTGACATTTTCTGTTCCTATCCTTGAGTTCATATGGCGGAAAGAATCGACCCATAAAATGCCATTGGTCTTATCCACGACCGGTCGACGGTAAGATGGGAAAATAAGAGCGATGGCCTCCAATAGGCAGCGGAAGAAGACGTTAAATGGGTTCAAATCACAACAACTCGCACGGTGCATAAATTGCAAATTACAATCCCCACATATCATTTGGTGCAAGATTTTCGAAGTCGCCCCCACAGGTTCTTTTAACTCTTGATTCATCAGCAGATTTTCTAATAGGGGCATCTCTCTCTTCGTTCAATCAAACCCAAAAAGAGAAGCAGTGGAATTGGAAATCAACCCTGTTTCTAGATGGCGCACCTTTTAAGTTTAGATCACTTTGTAAAGACTTTGCTCATCACTTGACTGAAGACTCCATAATAGTCCTGGATTGTAATATTGTATTGTTGGAACTGCAGAACGAAGCAGATTTGTCAGGAAAATGCTGCTCGAACTGAAACGCAAAGTCAATGGAAATTTGGCCAGGGAAAGTATAGCCGGCTGTGGAAACTGAAGATTCGTCGAACCGGTATTGTTCTCTCTTGCATCTAGATGAAACATTAAGGAATATCTCCATTTTGGATACGCCCGTATAAGTGTCTAACGATTTCAAGATCACGTGATAGACCATCACCTCGAGTTCTATCAAAGTGTATCTACCTATCGTGTAATCATCGACCGGCTCTCTTTATATACGTGGCACTCTAACATAGTAATATCCTGTTGCGCGGGAAGCTGAGATTAGTTTATGATATGGAAATGACCGTTGCATGTCCCGTGAATGTAGTGTATGCATACAATTCGGGATCTTAGTTGAACGGACGCAATATACGTCATAAGATAGAGTAATACGATCATGCCCATCTTCCATTAGAACATCTGCGAATTGTCATTGATCAGATAAGCGTGTCCGGCCTCGAATTAGCTATCCAATGATTAATCTCATCGAGAAGACAGATGGTGTTGAGTAACCTCATCGGAGTTCAGTTGGAAACCAACACGCTTCTCTCACCGGTTACAGTTGACTTGGAAAACTCTCTGCAGAACGCCATTCTTCATCAAAGCCAATAAGTTGTTGGCTTTTGACATAGCCAATGCCGCATCGCTACAGTTTCGGATCTGAATTCGCTCAAGTATATATAATAGAGCCTCTCTCTCTCTCTCTCTCTCTCTTATACAAGTCCCGCACACAGACATTATGCATCCCTTATGTTTTCTATATACTTCAACCTCCAGTCCTTAATGTTGAAAAATCAAGAGAAACAATTAGGTGACATTCTTTAAACTATTGTGAGAATAATAGACCACAAAAATTAAATAATAAATAATTATAAATTATTGTGGAGTCCACTTTTTTGAAAATTTATAACTTATAATAAGCTCTCGGAGAATGCTATGATGGTAAAAACTCAAAAATCAATGACTCTTCAACGTTTCCTAAACCATCGAATTCGTCAAATTGAGCTAGTCAACAAACTATATATTTTTGCTTGTGGGGAAGCAATAACTGGTCAGGCAAGTCATATAAAATTAACCCTCGTGCCAGCTTTTGCAGTTAGTTAAAGTGCCAACACGGTTGGAAGGGAATTAAACTAAGGTTTTTGAATAATCAGTTTAATAAATGGGAAATGTCACAAATGGTCCCTATACTTTTACTTAATATGCAATCTCGTCCCTGAACTTTTGATTTGCTCAATTTGGTCCATGAACTATTGATAAATGTCCGATCTAGTCCATGAGCTTTCGATTTGCTCAATTCAGTCCCTAAACTATTGATAAATGTCCGATTTAGTCATTCGTTACTATTTTTTCTTTTTTTTTCTTTTTTTTTTTTTTCTTCTTCTCTCTTCCCTCCGCCGGCATCCGGCGAGGGTCGCCTTCACCCAGGGTCCAGCTAGGGTGGCCATGGCCGATGTAGGGAAGAGAGAAGAAGAAAAAAAAAAGAAAAAATAGTTACGAATGACTAAATCGGACATTTATCAATAGTTCAAATGTGGAGAAATGAAAATCGAAAGAAACATGGCTAGATCGGATATTTATCAATAGTTTAGAGACCAAGTTGAGCAAATCGAAAGTTCAGGGACGAGATTATATATTAAGTAAAAGTATAAGGATTATTTGTGACATTTTTCCTTTAATAAACTCTAATTTCAACGAATTGAAAAATAGTCAGAAAAGATACTTTCTCCTTTACGTAAAGCTTACCCCAGATGCGACATACCGAAAGATACAAGCCATTTGCAATTTTGCATCCAATCCAACGCGAGATGACGTGTTCAAAAAAGGACGGCTAGCCGTTCCTTCGAAAATTATATAATAAAAGGAGCGCGAAAATGAGATCTTGATTGATAGACTTGACAGGGGCCTGTGGAGAGCTCCCCAATCACTACCTCGCCCGCCTTTTCCGGCTTGTCATGACGCTGGAATTCGTCCCTTTCAATCGAAAATTATATGTTTTTCAAATAATGCTGGATTAGCTGCTTCCCATAAGTAGCAGCGGTTACTTATGTATGAAATTTGCAGTTCGAGATGCGTATCATTAGGAGAATTCAAAAAAGTTAAACAATCGTCACCTTTTCTCATTCATGAAAATTCAAAATTATGGATCCGCTTTGTTTCACGAAAAATTTATCATTTCTAAAACAAAAAATTCAGAAAATCATTTTTCAGAAAAATGATATTATTTTATGATATTTAACTGAAATCTGAAAATAAAATAAAAAATGTTTTTCGCCGTATGATTTGTAAAATCTAATCCTAGAGATAATTATCAAAAAAATTGAAATTTTTATTTCCTTTTTTCTTTATTTACCTTTTCTTCTTTTTTTTTTTTTCTTTCTTCCGTAGCCAATCAACGGTCACAAATAAGCTCAAGTCTCGCCACGGGTCGATAAGGCTCAAGGCCTCGCTAGATTAGTGAGCTCAAGCCCTGCCAAGCCTTGTCATGGGCATCTAGCAAAACTTGAGCTCACCTGTGGCCAGTCACTGGCCATTGCTGTGACTGACCAAGGAAGAAGCGAAAAGAAGAGGAAAGAAAATAAAAATAATTAAAAGGAGTGCACGGGTGGAGAACATGCCAGGTCTAAGTGAAAGAAAGATGAGGGAAAATGATTTATCTTTATTTTTCCAAGGTATTTTTTATCCGAGCGAATGCATAATGATAATCTTTCCTTGTGAAAAAACTCACAATTTGTGAATGACTTTTCATATCACTTAATTTACAGATTGTACACACTTATAATGAAAAGAAAATTACAATCTTTGATAGAGCAAAAATCATGGAATGCCAACTCATCTACAGTTGGTATGCTAATATGAAAATCAAAAAGATTTCATATTCAAAAAATAATATCAAAAAGTTTTCATATCTTAATGCCTTACCATAAATAATTCAAAAGAGAAATATAAATATTTGATAGGATTCGATTCATTTTGCATACCACCAAAAGTCAAAAGCACCGAACGAGAATTCCTAGGCGGTTGGACGTAATAATAACGACGGGTCCGCAGCCGGCCTCAACAGCTAGCCGTCAGTACGATGCTCCGACGTTGGATGGGCACCATGGTTTTGAACATTTTACTACGTCTGCGGTTTCACCCTTTAGACCTTTCTAGATCAGAATTTCTAGGTTTAATAGCTCCTTACGTTTGCTAGCAAACTCAACACGTGTCTAATAATCCATTGTCTTGATTTTCCAATTCTTTATACTTGCGGAAATGGTAGTAGTTATCCGCCCTTGACCCCGCCAAAAGTTCCTTAATGACAATTAATCACGTACTTTAATCTTTCCTCGCATCCTTTTCCGATCATTGAGGGTTGTGCAAAAGCATTCGATAAGTTTAACTCTATTACGCTTGAAGATGTCGCAAGAGTAGATTTGCTTAATTAACAGAAACATTATGGGACAAATGGAATCTTTGCCAACATACCTTTTTTCCTTTTGCGATGAGCATTTACCTTGATTCGACCAATACGAGAGTTAGCATATTTCCCTCTGCTCGAGTCAAGAAGAGAAATGCATAGATAACAAGCTTTTCAAAATTCCACAAATTCTAGAACCTACCTGCACACGTAGAGACCTTTTTTTTTTTTTTTTTTTTTTGGACAAGACGTAGAGACCTAGTTGGACAAGTACTTTTATTTTCCGAGTCACTTGTGTAGTCCTTTGACTTTTCCATCAAGTAAGCTTTTCATTTTTTTTCTAAAGGGTTAATACATCCTAAAAAATCCCAAACTAGTAGATATGTGACAAATTTACCCCAAACTGATACATTTGTAACAAATTTACCCTCTATTTTGTAACAATTTACCTCTATTAGTTTTCGTTAAATTTTTGTCAAATTATTAAGTTAAATGACACGCGTGACAATTGATTAGTATACCAATTTAGATTTTATCTTCCGTTCATCATAGTTTTTGTGATTTTTTTGTGATTTTTTTGTGGTATAAATTTATTTTAGCGGAGAGGAGTTTGAATATTTATTACAAATTTACCGCGACGTTAGGGTTTTTGCGTGGAATAAATTAGTTTGAGGTAAATTTGTCAAAAATTTAAAAAAAAAAAAAAAAAAAATTCATTTTAGCGGAGGGTATATTTATTTTTACCAATTATTTTTTATAGTCAAGGGGTAAATTTGTCACAGGTGTACCAGTTTGAGGTTTTTCATGATAAAAAAAATAGTTTTTGGTAAATTTGTCACATGTATACTAGTTTTGGATTTTTGGATATTAACCTTTTATAAATGAACTTTAGACTAACGAAATAGTACACTGATCAAATGAGCTACAATGCGAGTTAAAACTCGAGCCGTGGCCTTAAGAAGGAATCGTCTGTAATGACGGTGCAGAAAATCGAACTTACGCCATGCATGGTGTGTTCATGCCTTATGTCACATATCGATAATCGACCTATAGGGTTTTAATTTTTAGGGCGTCTAATAAACGTAACTATCCATCTTTTAATGCGGGAGGCGAGAAAGGCCCCAGATGCGGACTCGACAGAAACGTGTCAAAGCGAATAGATTAGCGGAAGAGACCTGCACCTGGTGGCAGGTGCTACTTGCGTGGACTTCTCTGGCCATGGCCGAGTCTCGTTGCTGTTCGGTTCCTCCCAAGATTGAACGATTCTCGATCACGCGAACAAGTCAATATTTAAGTCGAATATATCACTGTTTCGTCAGACCAAATCCTCCACAAAAACATATAGATATAGATACAGACCCCCCTTCATTATAAAGAAATACCTCAAAAGTCTCCAAATAACAAAGGAGCTTCATCATCAGCATCAGATAGTTATGGCTGGAGGAGGAGAAGGAGCAGCAGCAGCAGCAGCAGCAGCAGCCACTCGCTCTCTGCAATATACACCCACATGGGCTTTGGCAGCTGTCTGCTTCCTCTTCATCTCTCTCTCCATTTTCATCGAGCACTTGATCCACCTTCTCTGCCATGTAAGCCCACATATCCTGGACACCAGGGAAGATGAGAACGGACAAAGCATTTGGAGTTAGTTTCGCAGAGGACTTAAAAAGCTTCGTGATGATTGACTTTTTGCTCTTTTTTTGTTATTTTGTTCTTCCAGTGGCTCAAACGGCACCGGAAGACTGCGCTGTTCGAGGCCGTCGAAAAGCTCAAATCAGGTAAGGCGTCTTCAGTCACTCGTGTCGAGGCAATAGTTGTATATCCGAGGTTACCTACACCGAGAAGGAAATATTGATTTACTCGAATTGGCTATGTATGTCTGAATTTGAAAGAGTTCGGTGCAAATAACATTTTCGCGAAGTCATGAGAGTCCATGCAAGGCGAGTGTAGTTTAAATCCAATCTGTGAATGCTTGAGTGATTTCTTGATTTCAACCCGCGTACATGGCAAGAATCCCAGACAAATAGAAAGATGAGTTATCTTTTTTCCCCCGGAAGATTTTCTTGTGTGCTTTGGCCAGTTTCCCACAAAACTTTAGGACCCCCCGCATTGAATAACGACCGACAATATATGCTACCAACTCCATTTTACTACGTTAACCCTGACCATAAGTTCATCGCCTTTTTGACCATTTCCTGGCTTGGGGTTGTTTAATCTGCCACAGTGCTCATGCTTCTGGGCTTCATGTCTCTCATCCTGGCCGTAACCCAAAGATTTATCTCCAAGATCTGCGTACCAACTAGAGTTGCCGACAAGATGCTTCCGTGCCACAGAAGTGCGCCCACCAAAACCACCAACTTAAAGCTTGGGTTTGGCCGGACTCTGATGGACGATTCGTCCCTAGATTGGATAGCCGAAGGTGTCCTGAACAATGATGTTCCATGGCAAATGGAGCGGAGATTGGCCGAGAGCGGCGAGGGCTCTGATTATTGTGGTGCTAAGGTACATGCGTGTGTCTGATCATGTACTTCATGCCCTATTTGATTGAATTTGTTCGACCGTGGAAATTTACTATTATTATGACCACATTTCTATTACAATTTTTGGGCAAATGGGAGAGCACTTTAGGGATACTTGTTAACAAGACCCTTCTCAAATTAGCTATTCTGGAATGTTGCAGGGAATGACCCCGTTTATGTCACAAGAAGGCCTCAACCAGCTCAGCATCTTCATCTTCGTTTTAGCTGTCATGCAGATTGTCTACAGTGTTCTCACCATGGCTTTGGGAAGAGCTAAGGTATCACAGTCACGATTCCATAATACCTTTCCCTTGTTTTTTTCACTATCTACATCAAGATTTTGAGAAGCATCTATATCTATTTTATCAAAGACCGCAGAGCGTTCTTTTTTCATGGGTCAAAAAGTGTGCAAAAAGTTGATGGAGTAAAGCAAGGGTATGCAACGAAAAAGACAGCCTGTCTATCCGGAATTTCTTCCAAAGAACAAGATACATAGACCAAATCATGCGCGGTCTTTCGTTATTCACTTGCACTTAATTTTGGTATTTAATAAGCAAACATATGTTGACCTCGTGGCAAGAATTGCGACGATATTCAGACCTGGTCCCCACTCCACAACACCCTCATCAATCCATTGTCCGATTCGTTGTGCGCGTTTGTCATTTTTCAAGTGCAAGTTACTGAAATTTCCTCGTCAAAAACAGAAGAGGGTCGAGAGAATTAAATCGGTCAGAGTCCAAACAGTCGGGGAACGTAGGGCCATTGCCATACCCACTTGCTTCGCTTGATCACGGCACTCTTGACCACATGCATCTGCTGCGCTTGTGAATTTGTCGTCAAGGAAACTTCTGTTTTTTCGATAAGCAAAGTCAGATTTTATCACTGATCAAATGAAACTGTTTCTGCATACTGTCTTGGCAGATGAGGCGATGGAAAGGCTGGGAGAAAGAGACTCAAACGGTGGAGTATCAAGCAGCTAATGGTAATATGTCAGATGAACTCTCTTTTAATCTAAATTTGTCTCTGCTCAGAAGTCAAAATCGCGTTGCTTTTTGGACCAACCTTCTCCTGCTTTTTGCTTGCTGATCACATTGACATTGTTTATTATAGGAATGGGATGACATCTTGTCTCTGCTAGCCAATTTTCTGTGCCTATCTGTTTTGACATTAAAGTCCTTAATCTATATAATAAAATAGCAACATTACCAAATTTTCGTATGTCGTTTGTGATGTCTGACAACGATGGAATGTCAACATACTAATAAACAACTGTAAAATTTCGACTTAATATTCACTTGAATTCATAGTTTTGCCATCCCTCTATATCTCCAAATGAATGGCGCTGCCTAAGCTCGTCACTGTGGACCACAGTCTTGTTTCCTTCTATTCTGTTTGCTAATGTCTAGTATCAATGCTGTGGTGCCTCGC